>JBBPBX010051287.1:0-18851 GCA_038048925.1 Garcialebias charrua | reverse complement strand
ACTGCACCAACATTTAGAGAAAAGATAGTGAAAAGTCCAAGTTTTCCAAGAACATCTCCAGGAGTTCTGTTGAATCGAGTAAAAGAAATGGAAGGAGTAAAGGAACACGTGTAAATCTACCCAGAGCAGGCCGACCTCACAAACTGAGTGACCGCACAAGAAGGAGAGCAATGAGAGTCCACCATGACAGCTGTGCCCCCTCTGAAGGAGATACAGCTTCAGCAGGTCAGAGGGAGACACTGAACATACAATACCTGTTGCCAGAGTTCTCCACCAGTCTAAGACTGGCAAAGACTCTGTGGAAGAAGACTCAGATAAAATGAAATTTCCACAAGAGCAGGACTGGCGAACCTGCGGCTCTTTGATGGCTCCTCTGTGGCTCTTTTTTCTTAAATTGGTGTTTAAAAAAATATTCTGTGACAATACGGAAATTTCCCACACTCCTTGAAGGTAGCACTGGCAAAAGCAGCGTAATGTGCGTAATGCGCAGGTAGAATTCAGTTAAGCTAGCGCTACTGACCGGATCTTCAGGGCTGAGTCGGAAAAACGAAAAGTAAAGCATAAATATGAAGAGGAGAACAGAACATTTCTACCTGAAAGGGAAGAGTTATATTTTTGTGGAATAAAATGGGAGACTGTTTTTTCAGACTTCACTGTCTCACTTTAAAGCATCGAACTTGGAACATCATCTTCACCTCTATCCATCCGAACACGGCCAAAGAGTTCCCCAAAGGTTCAACAATTCGTAAACATAAGGTAAACTGCTTGAAAAATCAAGTAGAGAAGAAGACATGGTTCCAGAAACTTATGAAACACTCGGAGAGTGTTGACATCGTATCAGGTGGCGTGCAACATTGCTCATACTAAGAAGCCATACAGTTGCTGGTCATAAAATTATAATTATTATTTCAGTAATTCCATTCAAAAAGTGAAACGTGTGTATACTTTGTATTATATTAATTCATTACACACAGACTGATTTGTTTTAATGTTGATGATTATAACTGACAACTAATGAGAAACCCCAAATTCAGTACAGATGAAGCAGCCTCCCAGTTGGAGATGATTGAACTTTGTGAAGATCACAGACTGAAATGTGTTTTGAGATAAGGAACCACAGAGTTTTGGAAAATTGTGCCCACAGACAAATATCCCAATGTAAAACAGACTGCACTCAAGCTAATGTCAATGTTTGCATCAGCATTTGTCTGTGAATCAATTTTTTCTACACTTAAGCAAGTGAAGTCTAAACATCGTTCTGTTCTTACTGACACACTTGTGAAAGAGTTGCTTCCAGTAGCCACAATGGAGTACAAGCAAAACTTAAAGACACTTGTAAATAATAAAGAAGGCCTAAGGGACTAAGAAGAAGAACTAAGGACGAAGAAAAAAACTGTTTGAGCAATGTGTGTTATGAAGCTAATCTCAGAATTGCTGTTTGGCTCTTTAAGGTGATGATGGGCTTAATCTGGCTCTTAATGCTGAACTGGGGTGAACAGGGTTGGTTCACCACCCCTGCTCTAGAGTTTCTAAAAAATCTAGATAATCTAATTATGTTTCTGCATCACAGCCCTTTCATCTTAATCTAATCTAACTGTGAGGTGCCTCAGATCCCAAACATACACGCTCACTCTCACACGTTTATGTACGGTAATTATTAGGACATTGCATTGACTTGTCTTTATTTATGTCATCTAACACTGACCATAAACGTCTATGACCAGCCTAACCTAAACCCAGTCACACCTTATCTCTGAACCCAGCGCTAACCTAGAAATGGCTTCACTGTATGAAGTCACTATAAGGACTACCAGTCCTGACAGGGGATGTTATTATACCAGAAAAGATCTTAAAAGGGAACACACACACACACACACACACATACAAATAGAATTGGTAGGAGACTACCGGTAGATGTAAAAGAAAACCTTCCAGAATCCCTCATGAGCCAGGTCTAAAGCCACTCTGTGAGTGCTCATGGAGACCAACGACCAGTGGAAACGTGGACGCTGTGTTCAAAAATTTTCATTTAAGGCCCGTACATTCTCAACAAGAGCTGAGAAAAAAGTTCTCTCTCCCAGGTCTGCAAGAAGACAGGGATGAGAATGTTTTCTCTTGGCCCTGATTTGATGATGTCAAAGCATCATCTACGTTATGAAGTTATTTCTTGTGTGGTGTCTGAGTAATGAGTCAGGATGGGAGTACTGGACTTTCTGTAAAGTGTGAAATGTTGTAGCCAGAACAAAGTTTGCTGCCACCTTGACAGGAGAAGCAGGTTTCAGTTCTTGGGTGAGTAAAATAAGCTTTACTTTAACTTTGCTTTATTTACAACAAGTTGCTCCATTTTCATTGAAAACAATGTCATGGTTTGGGGCTCCTGGTGTTTGTGATTTGTGTTTGTTTTAGAATAACTTTATTTTTGTATGTTTTTCTTTTCTATCAGTTTTTATCTGTTCAGCTTGACAGGTTTGAGTTTCACCTTTCCTTTTACCAGCTGGCATTCATGGATCCTAAAACAGTTTGTGAGCAGGACTAATGAGATTTTCAGATGTGTTTGTAAGAATTATGACACAAATAGTCAAAGTGTCTCAGTACAGATGTTTCACATAAAGATATGGCTCTGAGTCCATCCACTGGCTGTGGAAAACCTAACCAGTCCTCGTTCTAGTAAATCCTTACTCCTTAGCAAGTGGACAAAATATTATATAAATATCCAAAGACCCATCAGCTTCTAAGTTTTTTGTCTTCAGTGGTGTTTGATTTTTGAAGAACCAGTAGAGAACCAGCATTCTCCTGGTCCTTTTTAGCTCAAATCCTTTAACTGTGTAAACTTCACACATGGAGATTTTTTACTCCTTAGTCCTAGCACACATCCTTTTGCTGACATTTTACAAGTCTTTTAATTTAAAGAGTTGTATTAAGTGTATCATCATCATCAGCAGCTTTATTTATAAAGCGCTTTAACACAGCCACAGCTGAAACAAAGCGCTGGACACTAGCTACAAACAAGATAAAAGAAAGCATAAAAACAGAACCACAAAACTAACACACAGTGAACTAAAAGTTCAATTTAAAATACAATAAAATGACAAGTTAAACAGGTAAAATCAATAAAAATGAAGTAAAATCAAGTCTCAGTTGGGTTGAAGGCCAATGAGTAGAGATGTGTTTTCAAACAGGTTTTAAAAATGGACAGTGAGGGAGCCTGTCGAATGTGTAAAGGCAGAGCATTCCATAACTCAGGGCCACTAACAGAGAAGGCCCTGTCTCCTCGAAGCTTCCTCTTACTCCGTGGAATGACCAGGAGCAGCTGGTCAGCAGACCTGAGTGACCGGGATGGAGTGTAATGGTGTAGAAGCTCTGCCAAATAAGGGGGGGCAAGGTTGTTTAAAACCTTAAAAACAAACAAGAGAATTTTAAAATGAACTCTAAAATACACGGGCAGCCAGTGGAGAGAAGCCAGGACAGGTGTGATGTCAGTACTCATTGGTTATTAAAACCATTTTCAACCTCAACCTATATTTTGATCTTCCAGCAACACATTTGTAGTTTTGTCACTGTACCGTTAAAATATTTTTACTTTCTGTCTGCAGAGGTTTAAACACCTGCCAAAATATTCACTATAGACTTGGCAGGATTTTGGCTTCAACAGTTTGTCCTGAAAGCATGCATATTGTTGCTGATGGTAATAATTTTGTCCCTGGAAGAACTTCAGTCAGATTTTTAGATCCCATCTGCTGCAGCTGAACTCTGAAATGACACGAAGGATCCTGTGAAGCTCTGCAACACATCCCAGGGCTCAGTAAACACATTTTAAAGAAAGCTCTGTAAAACTCCCTGTGTTGTGTCTTCTCCAGTTAGTAACGTCTTACTCAAAGTCAAAGTCAACTTTATTGTCAGAACTGCAATATGTGCAGGACATACACAGGACCGAAATTGCATTTCTCTCAGTCCCTCGGTGCAACAGTAACCATCTAAACACTAAACACTAAAACATTTAATAAACATAAGCATAAAATAGTAAAAAAAAAGTGTAACACTGTCCTGAGTTTTTTCATAATAGTATAAAAGTATGAAAATTTACACCAACACTGAAACACCAAACACCCCTAAAACACCAAACACCCAATGAACATAAGCATAAAATGAAATAATAAAAGTGTAACACTGTCCTGAGTTTTTGCATAGTAGTATAAAAAGTATAAAAAGTATATCTATAAAATAAACTGAAGGTTCTAGCGTTGACATACTCGTGTACTTTCCTCTGGTTTTCATTCTCTGCTTAGTAAGCTGTCAGTCATGGCCACAGGTCGTTATGCTGTAGAGTTATATGGGTACATCACAAAGTGTAAATGTGCAAAATATTTACTTGTTTGTGTTTTAAACAGGATTTCATTTATTAATGTACATTCATTAGTTAATCCATCAGAGGCATTCTAAAACATGATTGGAGTCAGTTTCTATTGTCTAAAACTAACATTTTTAAATCTTGTTAAACAGAGTTTTTGGCTATGCTAATTTTGTGTGTCATTAAACAAAATGTCCCTTTTGGTAAAGAAATAATTTCAAGTCAAGGCGACACAGTGGCTCAGTTTAGAGCTGCCGCCTCCCAGTGAGCAGGTTGCCCCGGTTCAAACCCTGGCCTGGGGGTCTTTCTGGGTGGAGTTTGCATGTTCTCTCTATGCTGTGTAGGTTTTCTCTGGGTACTCCTGTTTCCTCCCACAGACCAAAAACATGCATGTTAGACTGACTGGTAACTCTAAATTATCTCTAGGTGTGAGTGAGAGAGAGAATGGTTGTTTGTCTTGTTTGTCTCTATGTATCCCTGTTATGGACTGGAGATCTGTCCAGGGTGTCCCCTGCCTCTCACATAGTGACTGCTGAATATGGGCACCAGTGACCTTGTTTTACTACCGTATTCGTCGGCCTATAAGTCGCACCGGAGTATAAGTCGCACCAGCCAAATATGCCAAATTAAATGGAAAAATCAACGTATAGGTCGCACCGGCCTATAAGTCGCACCGGCCTATAGGTCGCACCTCACGTGAGCTGGTGTTTTGCCCAAAATGGACTGGCTGCCAAATTGTTTGGAAGGACTTTTGACAAGATTATCACATTAAAACTACAGTATTTTGTTTTATGTGTCTTCATTAATAAATGAACATTATTTTGGACTGGCTGCCAAATTTTTTAGAAGGACTTTTGACAAGATTATCACATTAAAACTACAGTATTTTGTTTTATGTGTCTTAATTAATAAATGAACATTATTTTGGACTGGCTGCCAATTTATTTAGAAGGACTTTTGACAAGATTATCACATTAAAACTACAGTATTTTGTTTTATGTGTCTTCATTAATAAATGAACATTATTTTGGACTGGCTGCCAATTTATTTAGAAGGACTTTTGACAAGATTATCACATTAAAACTACAGTATTTTGTTTTATGTGTCTTAATTAATAAATTAATTTCATCATTTATCTTTAAAGATAAACACATAAAAAAATATTTTTATTAGCTGACATTACAGTAAAAAACGTGTCTCAGTTTAAAATGATGACAGAAACAGATACTGTATTTATTTTATGGCTTTTATTTATTCATTCAAAACCATTGAAGTCTTCATCTTCTGTGTCACTGCACCATTTTTGGACCAGGCAGATGTCAACAGTGTAGGTACTGTAAAGGGTTTCTTAGCGCCCATAGCGGCCGAAACTGGTACTGCACCATTTTTGGAGCTTTTGACCAAAGTCACATTATGACCAAAATGTTGGAAAAATCGACGTATAAGTCGCACCGGCCTATAAGTCGCAGGGCTTAGAAATGTGGGCAAAAAGGTGCAACTTATACGCCGGAGAATACGGTACAAAGTAGTTATGATGGAGGTTTATTAAGAATCTGACTATAATGTGGTGAAACACTTTTATGTTCCTATTGATTTATTCGGATTTTTGGCCCTAGCTGTGGAGTGAAAATTGAAAGGGTTAGGTTATCATGTCAAAATTCAAGATGGCCACCGCAATATACATGTAAAACATTTTGAGCTGGATAAACTGAAAGTCACACAACTGGCAAACATCCTTCTTGGTGTGTGGCTGCATCTAAAAATAAGAAAAGTTACTTTTGAAAATGGAGTTGGGACTTCAAAATTCAAGATGGCCACCAAGGAATACATATATAAACTGACCACATCTATTTTTTTAAGGAAACTACTTTCTAGATCTTATATTGCTTACAAGTGTAGTTTTCTCAAATAATTGGGGTAGACGGTGTGGAGGCTGAAGATTAATGTATGGGGGCTCTGATGCCACCATTGGCCACCCCCTGGCTCCACCGTTGCAGCTGGTCATGGATAAAATTGCTCACTCCGCTCGCCAGGATCCATCAGTCTACCCCACTTCAGACAAGAAAAACAAACAAGCTCCATTCTTACAGAGCAACTTCAATATCTTGCACCAGAAACATTAAGGTTTCTTGTGCTGCCTGTTCAGTTCCAGTCCAGAAAAACACTCATCTTGAAAACTACAAACATTCACTATTCAAATCCTTCAGCGACGGGGGTGGCGTACCGCTTGTTTTGTGCAAAGTTCTGTGAGGTGAAATATGAGAAATGTTAAATCTGCTTCAATGGATGGAAAGAAACAAGATCATCAAATCAGACGGTGAGGCTCAAATGAATGGACAGTAATTAAGCTGCAATATTTATCATTCCACAAACAATCGGCTCATATTTATTTGTTTATTGGCTGTACAACAAAGTGTTTTGGACCTTTAATACAAAGTACAGGTAGTCCTCGACTTACGACGTAGATCCGTTCCTACGCAGCGGCGTAAACCGATTTTCAACGTAAGTCGGAACAAACGTACATGCTGCACCATATACATGTACAGTATTACCAAGCACTTAGCCTATCCTAGCACAGTACCCTACATCATTATCAAAAAACTCATACATTTGGGAGCCATAATGAAGGGAAAAAAAGAGTTAATAATAATAATAATAATAATAATGAATTCAATTTATAACGCACTTTTCATTAATGAAAATCTCAAAGTGCTACAAGGTGCAACAGAATTAAATGTCAATAAAACAAGTAATAAAACAAGTAAAATCAATAACAGTATCAACTAAGATCAAAAGTAGAATCATGAGGAGGTAGAGTATGCTCGGTTGAAAAGAAAGGTCTTCAAGCCGCTCTTAAAGTCAACCACAGACTGTGGGGCTCTCAGACAGTCAGGAAGAGAGTTCCACAGGCGGGGGGCAGCCACACTGAAAGCCCGGTCTCCCATGGTCCTTAATTTGGTTCTCGGAATGTGAAGGAGATTATTATTAGGAGATATTAATAGCCTACTGGGATGCTGGTGACGCCATCCTCCTCGGTCCATCCGCCGTATTCCGTATTCCGTTTACGACGTAAAACCGCCGTCCAACCGTCGTATTCCGTATTTCATTTACGACGTAAAACCGCTGTCCATCCGCCGTATTACATATTCCGTTTACGACGTAAAACCACCATCCAACCGCTGTATTCCGTATTTCATTTACGACATAAAACCGCCGTCCATCCGCTGTATTACATATTCCGTTTACGCCGTAAAACCACCGTCCATCCGCCGTATTACATATTCCGTTTACGACGTAAAACCGCCGTCCATCCGCCGTATTCCGTTTACGACGTAAAACCGCCGTCCAATCACCGTATTCCGTATTTCGTTTACGACGTAAAACTGCCGTCCATCCGCCGTATTGCATATTCCGTTTACGACGTAAAACCGCGTTCACAGTACAGTACAGTACTCCTCCGCTGCACCGCGTACAGTACAATATTTTATGCCGCTGTGTTACGACGTAAAACCGCGTTCACAGTACAGTGCAGTATTCCTCCGCCGCTACACCGCGTACAGTACAATACTGTATTCTTCCGCCGCTGCGTTACAACGTTTATGACGTAAAACCGCATGGCTCGTAATAAGGCTTTTCATGGTAAATGGGAGATGCATCGTAACCACAAAACGTCGTAACTCGAGGCCGTCGTAACCCGAGGACTACCTGTATTAGATATCTAACATAACGGTGCGACAGTAAAACCAAATGTCATACCTAAATCTAAAATTAATGGAAGTAGGGGAACACCTCACCTCAGAAAGGGGACATATGCAAACAAACATCATTCCTGTGTTTTATGCTTGAAACTGTTAAATAAGATTAATCTATTCCCTTGGGAATTCAGACATATACAAATATCATTCATCTCTGCTCACTCTAAGTTGACACTAATGTAATTTTAAAAAACGTGTTAACCTCACTAACCCAATCTGAACCAATTTCCCATGAAACTGAGAGACTGTTTTTAAAGACGCTTTGTTCAATCCAATGGCGTCTCTAAACATTCGAACTCGCTATGTTTGATATCTTCTTTTATCGAAAAGGAGTGCTTTTCTCAGACTTGTTCCCATGGGAAGAAGGTACAATAAGGAATCCTTTGTATGTTCAATTTGACATTCCTTTTGAGCAGATCTATGGTTAAGGCAATGCATGTTTTAAGTTTAATTCTAAAGATGTCATATTTTGAATGTGTATTGATGAGAAATCTGTGTTTTAAGTAATCTTCCCTTAAGATCAGGGGTTTGCAACCTTTGCGATCAAAAGAGTCATTTTGCACCTTTGTTCACTAAATTAAAAGTGATCAGAGCCGCGACAACCTGCTATGGGTATCAACTGGTGGCCTATGGGCGTTTGTTGGAGGGGGCTTTTGTGGCCATTAGGGGTGACATTATAAAGCAAAAAAAATAAAATCTAATTTAGCTGTTTACAATTTAAGACAAATGAAAAGACCAGATCATTGTGTGTGGGGGTGGTGGTAGTTTTTTAAAATTAATAACTATTACCGGTAACTATGCAGACCTATGCATTTTTTTATTGTGGAAAAATAAAGTTTAGAAATAAAGCATAACATTAAAATGTGTTTTTTTTTTACTCCTTGTACATGTTCCAGCAAAAGAAAAAAGAGGAAAACTGCTAAAACTAGTCCTTTTTTAAAATATAGTTTATATAAGAACCAATAAAACTCAGTTTGATGTCAGTTTTGGTCAAAGCTTGAAAGAGCCACTGCAGAGGAACCAAAGAGCCGCATGTGGCTCCAGAGCCGCAGGTTGCAGACCCCTGCTTAAGATAATACATTTGTCTCATTCTCTCTGTTAGAAGGAAGCTTTTGAGGCAGAAAAAGGACTTTGGATTTACCCTGATGCATGCTCAATAATCCAGGTAGAAAAATTAAAAAAAAAAGCTAAGTCTGGTCCTCTGGACATTCAAAAAACAAAACAAAGCAAAAAAAAAAAAAAACTATAGAATCGTTTCGTCTTTCTGACAAAAGACAAAATGTTTCTATTGTTTTTTGGCTTTGTTTTGTTTTTTGAATGTCCAGAGGACCAGACTTAGCTTTTTAATAAGGTTCTTGTGAAAAATAAAGGTCAAGAGTTAGAGCCACCTTTTTCTTGAGAGGCGGACCAATCCTCTATTTCACTTTACACTTGACTTTGGAGAAAACTTCAGAGAAAGACGCATCCTCATCCTCCTAGAGAAGAGACAGAAAACCCTTCTGCAGATGTTTCAAGAGAAACGGGACAAAAAAGATGGAGTTTACAGAATCCAGAACCAGGCTGGTATTGATCAGAGCCAGCCACCTTCCCACATTGAACAACTGTGAGTAATCAATCCTGAATAGTTTTCCATCAGAACCAGGTCCAGAGGGAAGATCACGGTCTTTCATAGCCAAGGTAACTCGCGAGATTTCTCAATTCACGAGCTGCACCGACATGCCTGGTATCCCCAGAGACTGTTCAAATGGGACAAGTCTCATGGTTTCATCCATTTACTGGTGACCCTACATCACAGTAATTAACAATTAAACTTAGAGTTCAGCTTAGAAATAAACCAGTCCCAAATCTGCCTTTTAAGTTTCACTCATGCTAATCATCAATTAGACCTTTGATTCAAAGCCATTTGATATTTGTTAACTTGGTCATGCATATATAATCATATTCATATACATGTATTTCACTATCCATGTCACAGATTATTATTTTTATAATAAAATACTTTAAATCATAATTGAATCTGTGCTGATCTGGGTGTATTAATTGATTTGATTTTTTTTAAACATGAGAAAAAAGATTAATTCGTTTTACATTATTTTGGGTAAGTAGAGACTGATTTTTCTCTCCAAGAGAGAGGTGGTGCCCAAAAACGAGGTTATTTGCATAATACATGCATATCTTATGAGCTTAACTCATAACTGATCAATCAAAACACATATATATATATATACCCCATAATGCTACAAAGCAGAAAAAGAAACTTTCTCATATTTAATCCACTTTATAACTGTCTGTATCAGAAGAGACAACAGAAAAACAGCTAAATGTATCAAAAATGACCACCTGTAAATTGTTTATGGACCTGATGCAGGAAATTAAAACTATGGGGTGACTATAAACTCTTTGTGTCTCTTTACTGCCTCCAAAAAGAAACTCAACTTGAGCCATATTTTTTTAAAATCATTTGAGACATTTAAACAAGGAAACCAACTTTCACTTTATATCGCTATTTTTCTTTTATTTATACAGGTAGTCCCCGACTTACGAATGAATTCCGTTCCTACGTGATGTCGCAAGTCGAATTTCATCGTAATTCGGAAAATACATCCAAACTGCACCTTATATGTACAATTCTTTTACCAAGCACTTAGCCCATCCTAACACATTACCCTACATAATTATCAAAAAGCAAATACATTTGGAGATAAATGAAGGGAAAAAAGAGTTAATAACCTACTGGGAGCTGGTGAAGCCTACCTCCGCCTGTTAGCATGTTAGCTCGGTGTACATCCAACATCTGAGGCTGCCTGTAGTTTGCGCAGTCCAGACTGTTTACAGTAAGGCCTGTGTTAGCATGTTAGCTCCATACATTTGGAGCCATAATGAAGGGAAAAAAAGAGTTAATAACCTACTGGGAGCCGGTGAAGCCTTCCTCCGCTTGTTAGCATGTTAGCTCGTTGCTCAGCTGTAGCCTCTCTGCCTCGTAAACCTCCGGTCCAAACAAAGGTCTCCTGTACTTTTCCACTAGCCTGGTTGTAACCAGACCCTGTCCTTCACTTCGCTTCGTACTAGGGTCTGGACTTTTCCCATTGAAAAACGTTTCTTGCTGGAGGCGTGGCCTCTGCTTAGGAACAAAACCATTGGATATTTTGAACAGGGAAAGCATTCTGCTCCCTCCCCTCAGAGCCACCCCCCGTGCTCTGGTGAACTTGACTGACAACTGCTCCGCCCCCTGCTCCAGGAGTCCTGCAGCTTTTCTCTCGCTGCGCAAATTCTGTGTTTATATGTTATAAAACGTTTTAATACAATAAAATCAAACCATGGATCGCTGGTCCAGCTCACCAAAAGACCAGAAAATCTGCAGGGACTCGGTCAGCAATAAAACCCGAGTTTAATTCTCGTGACAACCTGAGGCATTTCCGTGTTCATTTTACTCAGCAGGAGGGTGGAGGAGAAGGAGGACGAGGGAGCGATTACTTAACTTTTGGGAGAAAAAAACAAAAGAAAACTCCAGATAAGGGATTAAGCAGGGGAAATTAATAAATTTGTGTCACATATAAAACAGTTCTGCATCGCTTTGAATGATGCCGTGCTCTGGTGAACTTGACAGCTGCTCCGCCTCTTGCAGCGTTTCTCTCGCTGCGCAAATTCTGTGTTTATATGTTATAAAACGTTTTAATACAATAAAATCAAACCATGGATCGCTGGTCCAGCTCACCAAAACACCAGAAAATCTGATGGGACTCGGTCAGCAACTAAAACCCGAGTTTAATTCTCGTGACAACCTGAGGCATTTCCGTGTTCATTTTACTCAGCAGGAGGGTGGAGGAGAAGGAGGACGAGGGAGCGATTACTTAACTTTTGGGGGAAAAAAAACAAAAGAAAACTCCAGATAAGGGATTAAGAAGGGGAAATTAATAAATTTGTGTCACATATAAAACAGTTCTGCATCGCTTTGAATGAGAACATGCCGCTGCTCGCTGACTGAGCGCTGGCAGAGCCCTTTTATAGGACGCTGCGCGCTGGGACTGGTGGGGGCGTGGGTTAGGGTCCAAAACTCCACCCCTTCTGTTCTCTGATTGGTCCGAACAAAAATCTACCGGAGAAATCCTTGTGGGTGGGTGAAATCCCAGACTGTGAAGTGAAGGGAAATGAGAATTGAGCGGAGCTGTGCAGGAAGGCGAGGGCCAGGCTACTTTTCCACGTGCGGTCCAGAGTTTTACAGTAAGATATCTTAGCATGTTAGCCCTCCTAACCTCCTCTGCCCCGGTCTGCCTGTAAACAATGAGGTCTCCTGTAATTTTCAGCTGTAATCCTCCGCCCGTGGCCGCTAAGGTACACTCTCCCCCCTCCCTCCTGTAAATTTCCGCCTCCGGTGAGTTTCGGTACCATATTTTTTGGTGTAAAGACGCATAAACCGTGTAACTCGAAACAATGCTTTTCAATGGGAAGGCGTTCGTAACTGCGAAACGTCGTAAGTCGAGGACTACCTGTAATTTTTTTTTATCACCCAAACTAGCTTTTCTCCCTGATTTTTCAGACAGGCATCGCCCTGACTGCTGTCTACTGCAGGTAATATACTGACTGCTGATTAAATTCCACTTGGAAAACATGTGACCCATCCATTGAACATCCTGTTGGCGAATTCCTGCAGCGCTGCGCTTGCAAAATGTGCACAAATGGTGCAATATTATGCAATCAAGGCGACGCTAAACCACATCTGACAGGAATACTCAATGGGATAAAGCCATTTTATTATTGCATAAATGTGCAGAATGTGTTATATTTCAGTGTTAGCTTTAATCCAAAGAACTGCAAATAAAAATAAAAACCTACCACACCGTTTCCTGGAAGAGTTCACGAGAAAAGCACATTAACAACGAGCCGTTCTCACCTGCGGACGACCTTTGATTTTTTTAATGCGTGGGCAGATTCTCAGAAATATCTGAATATGACACAAAGGCAGGCACACATGGAACACTCTCTGCCATTTGTGTTCAAATACTGTAACTAGCAAATATGGTGGGCTGCTAATTAAACTGCTCCCACACGCGCCGCAGCAGAAACTGGACTGTCGGTTCAGCTCAGCGAGTGAGTTTCCAGGAAATCACCTGGTCATTTGTTGTTTCCTTTCTTGAGCAGATTGAAACGCTGCGCAGCACGATGGCAAACAACATCAGCACACAAAAACTGATTGGGCATAATGGGGCACTGATAGCACTGAGAGAGGAAGAATGTGTTGCTGTAAGACGGGTCTATATTGGCCATGTGATTTAGCAGTGAAGCATTCAGGGGCGTCGTGTTACAGGCCTTATACGGGGGCCACGGCCCCTGTGTCTCTGCGAGTTTCTGCTATTCTTAGCCTGTCTGTCCCTCAACTTCAACGCTGCAGGCAAGAGATTATTTTCTATCGGAATATTCAGATTAACGGTGACCTTTGACCTTTGGGCCTTTTTCTTTCCTGCTAGCTCTTCGGTTTCTGGGTCTGCAGGAGAACTTTGTTCTGCGTTCGCTCCGCTTTGCTTCCTCTCTGTGTTGCGTGTTCCTGCACACGTGTGTTTGCGTGCGCGAGCGCATGCCCGCGTGTCCGTTTGTGTGTCTCAAGAGGTTTTTCGCAGCACCTGACCCACCCACCCCCCACTCACCAGCACCCACCAGGGTGTTTGTCCTGAGAACAGACCAGGAGAGACGGTTGGGCTTGACGGCGCTGGACGGGACACAAACAAGGATAAGCAGAACCAAAAGAGAAGAAGAAGAAGGAGAAGAAGGAGAGAATACACATCAGAAGGAGCTGTTAGTCGGAGGAGTGCTGACATTTAGCAGAAGATGAGCGCGTACACGGTGACTCTGAGCGGCCCTGCTCCGTGGGGCTTCAGACTACAGGGAGGGAAGGACTTCAACATGCCCCTCACCATCTCCAGGGTAAGACTATGCTCAGAAATGACACCAAACAGATTAGAAGTGAGAAAAGCAGCAACAAACTGAAAGCATGCATTTAAAACTGAAAATGTATATATTCAGCTCTATTCACAATTATCAAATAAGTTGAGCATTTCCAAGATAATTATATTAATTTAAACCCACTTATCTGTGTGCCTTGCCTTTTTTGTGTGTTTTTATTGGTTTGTAGTTAAAGTTTTATGGCGTTGTGTCTAAAAACATTAAACTTAGCTCCGTTTAACAGATATTAAGCGGACACGGATTGAGTCGTCAAAAATCTTCCTATATTTTACATTTTCAAGTTTGCAAAACAAAGTCTGCCCAGCTTTAAACCTGACTGTTTGTGCATGTGCAGTATTGTAAGTGAGTGCACGTCGTGTAGGTGTGATTTGTGCATGTGATTATGTAATGTTGCTGTACGTGATGGTGATGATGACAGTGGAGCTCTGGTGTGGTCACCACGGGCATTTACAGGATAAACTGGTGGAGGAACGTCAGAAAAATCACATTTTGCAGCAGAAAATTAGTGATCCGGATTTACCGCTTAAACGTTATATGATAAAATTCACATTTAATTGACATTTTAGCGCCATGTTAATGCCCAACTCAAATGAGAACCAATTTAATCTGAATGTAGCGAGCAAAATGAAAACCCAAATATAATCCCAAAGATACAATAAAGGATAAATTTGACTCCAGTGTGGCACATTTAGCCAAATTTACATCACATGCTGAAGAACAAATATTTAGTAGACAGAACAAATGTCACTGCTATTAAAGTTTCAGTGTTTAAACAAACTGTTAGATTAGATTATGAATGTGCAAATGAAGTGACCGTTCAGCAGACACCGGGTCGCTCTTTGGCACCGCTGCTGCTGTTTGAACAGCTTTAAATAGCATCAGAGTTTGGACGGATGAAGAGATGTGAGGAGTGCATGAAGCTAATGACAGCTTGTGTTACCTTTAGTAAGCTTAATTCCTCGCTGCGAGTCAGTTTCATTTCCAGCCTCTGGAGTTGCGCCTGTGGAAGAGCAGGAAGAGTCAGGAAATGAGAGACGGAGGAGACGATGGAGATGCTCACCGGAGTGGAACAACAATATCTGCTCCCTCACGCCTCCAGCTCTTTGTTCTGCAGTGAAGCTCAGGCTAACTTGCATTACATCTTAGCTTTATTTCACTCTGATTCTGATTTTGGGGGTGGGGAGGATTATTTGGGTCTGTATTTTTAAATTTGCTTCATTGGAGCCCAGCAGGTTAAGATAAAACACCTGAGCTTTGGGTGACAGCTCAGGGTGACGTGATGCAGGGATTTCTGCCGACGTTCACCAATAACTACGAAAATAAATATAAAATGGAGACAGTGGATTATTTACATATTGTTAGTCACAACTAGGAAATGAGATAACTGGCTCTGCACACAGATTCAAACTCACTGTCCGTCTTGTTGTCAAGTAAGTTTCAATTTCCTCACGTGTCATTAGCATTTTATTCTTCTAAAGCTGATATTGCAAGACTTGAAAAGCATTACGGATATTATCTGGCATATAGAAAACATAAAATCACCAGCAAAGCAGCAATGCACTTTATGAAAATTAACTCCAAGAAAAAACTTGTATAAAAAATAAGAGAAGTCCAAATACGGAGCCTTGTGGTGCTCCAGAGCTTAATGACGGACACGATAATGGCTATACTTTTTATTGCTAATGGTATAAGCCTAATAGTTAAACAAAACAGATCTCTCTCTTGTAAACGAGTCCTTGTGACTCATGAGACTAACCTGTATAAATAAATGTTGAATGAAAACGATCCATTAACTCAATACAAGCCTCTGGTTTCTCACTGGTTACTGGACTGAGCCAGTGCTTGTGAAAGATGCATGAAGATATCATGTCAAAAACTTATTTTAACTGTAAAACAAACATTTATGTTTTTATCCAATGAAAACTTTTATGTTTGTGTAATTTCTTTCCCACCAGATCTCCTGTTTTTAAGTAACAATTTAAAATGTGCGAGTGTGTTTGTGTTTGGCAGTGAGCGCACACAGCAGAGTTGCCTCGTTTCTGTGGAGTTAAGTGGCTAAAGTTTAGCTTTGTAGCCGAGCCAAAGAAATAAGCAGCTGAGGGTCAAAATATGACGGCTATTTTACTTTAAGGTCCGTTTTCGGCTGCCCACGACTCCAACTCTGAATCTGTCTGTAGCAAACATCAGAAAAAACACCTTCCTGTTAGTTCCGTTGCTTTCATACTTCTCTATACTGTACATATTTTTTCCATTTTTATTTTTTCCATTAATTTTACTCCCATTATTGTTGTTAAGCACTTTGATGATAGTTTCTGTTTTAGACGTGCTCTATAAATAAAGTTCACTTGACTCATTTACCTCAGCAAAGAATTAATATCTGACAGAAAACAAAAGTTTCATAACTAATTGATAAATAAAACACCACTCAAATATCCACAAGTGGGCTAAATATTTGTATTTGCTCTGTCGGCCTTCCTCAGATAACCCCCACCAGCAAGGCATCAGGTGGGACCCTGACCCAGGGTGACATCATCTCAGCCATCGATGGGGTCAGCACCGATGGGATGACACACCTGGATGCCCAGAACAAGATCAAGGCAGCCACCAACAAACTTACGCTCTCAATGCAGAAGTAAACAACCAGCACACCTAAACTCAATCATATGTGCTAAAAACAAGCCTTTACCTGCAGCTTTAACTAAAATCACAGCAATGGAAACATGTTTATGAGCTAATGGACTCATTTTAAAATCTAAATTTTACTGTCTGAGCAGATCAAGACGTCCAGCTCCACTTCCCACGGCAACTTCAAGAATGGAGTCACCAATGCCCATGATCGCACACCAGAAGGTATGTTGTTGTCACGAAGCAGAGCTCTGCTGCCCTCTAGTGGAGAATATTCAGAGCAGCTGCAGAAAGCGCTGCAGGGAGGTCAGAGGTCAGCAGAGCCTAACAAAACACAAAGCAATGTGAAACTGGCTGCCACCTTTAGTGTATTTCCAAATTGTTTTACATATAAATGTTGTGTATGTATTTCTTTCTCTCTTTTTTAATGAAGATTTTTTTTAAGATCTTGCAAAAAATCTCCAGGACTAAAAGTATTTTCATTGTTATAAAAAGGAGTTGGTGGGTGAGGCAAAATTTCGAGGAAAATTTATAGAAATTTTAACAATGATGTCATATATATATAAAACTTGGATATTCTCTTAAGTTGGAAAATTGTGATTTTTCCAGAAGAAAATAAAAATAAAAAGCACACTAGATAATTGCTAAAATTGTGAAAGTATAAATCAGAGTAAAATGCAAACGATTTAATTAATTTAGACAAGGAAATTTTGAGTTTCTTCTAGCAAATTTACAAACCGGATTCCAAAAAAGTTGGGACACTAAACAAATTGTGAATAAAAACTGAATGCAATGATGTGGAGGTGCCAACATCTAATATTTTATTCAGAATAGAACACAAATCACAGATCAAAAGTTTAAACTGAGAGAATGTATCATTTTAAGGGAAAAATATGTTGTTTCAAAATTTCATGGTGTCAACAAATCCCAAAAAGTTGGGACAAGTCCATTTTTACCACTGTGTGGCATCCCCCCTTCTTCTTACAACACTCAACAGACGTCTGGGGACAGAGGAGACCAGTTTCTCAAGTTTAGAAATAGGAATGCTCTCCCATTCATGTCTAATACAGGCCTCTAACTGTTCAATCGTCTTGGGCCTTCTTTGTTGCACCTTCCTCTTTATGATGCGCCAAATGTTCTCTATAGGTGAAAGATCTGGACTGCAGGCTGGACATTTCAGTACCCGGATCCTTCTCCTACGTAGCCATGATGTTGTGATTGCTGCAGAATGTGGTCTGGCATTATCTTGTTGAAAAATGCAGGGTCTTCCCTGAAAGAGATGACGTCTAGATGGAGCATATGTTGTTCTAGAACCTGAACATAGTTCTCTGCATTAATGGTGCCTTTCCAGACATGCAAGCTGCCCATGCCACAAGCGCTCATGCAACCCCATACCATCAGTGATGCAGGCTTCTGAACGGAGCGTTGATAACAACTTGGGCTATCCTTGTCCTCTCTGGTCCGGATGACATGGCGTCCCAGTGTTCCATAAAGAACTTCAAATCGTGACTCATCTGACCACAGAACAGTCTTCCATTTTGCCACACTCCATTTTAAATGACCCCTGGCCCAGTGCAAACGTCTGAGCTTGTGGAGCTTGCTTAGAAATGGCTTCCTCTTTGCACTGTAGAGTTTCAGCTGCAACGGTGGATTGTGTTCACTGACAATGCTTTCTGGAAGTATTCCTGAGCCCATTCTGTTATTTCCTTGACAGTGGCATTCCTGTTTGAGGTGCAGTGACGTTTAAGGGCCCGGAGATCACGAGCATCCAGTAGAGTTTTACGGCCTTGACCCTTACGCACAGCGATTGTTCCAGATTCTCTGAATCTTTTGATGATGTTATGCACGGTTGATGATGATAACTTAAAAGTCTTTGCTATTTTACGCTGGGTAACACCATTCTGGTATTGCTGCACTATCTTTCTGCGCAACAATGGTGGAATTGGTGATCCTCTTACCATCTTGGCTTCTGAGAGACACTGACACTCTGAGAAGCTCTTTTTATACCCAATCATGTTGTCAATTGACCTAATTAGTGTTAATTGGTCTTCCAGCTGTTCGTTATATGCTCAATTTCCTTTTTCCAGCCACTTATTGCTACTTGTCCCAACTTTTTTGGGATTTGTTGACACTGTGAAATTTTGAATCAACATATTTTTCCTTTA
>JBBPBX010051286.1:0-24635 GCA_038048925.1 Garcialebias charrua | reverse complement strand
CACTTGCTGACACGCCTACTGAATTGATTGACAGCGCTCAGTCAGCTGAATGTGAAACCTAGTTGAAAGTGAAACCTTTAACATGAGCAGCTCGCTGGACTTCTGCGGTGTTCTGATGCGGTGTTTCTACTATATATGTTATAAAAAGTTCTCTCAGAAATAAAAATAATAACAGGGAGCGCTTTTCCTGCAGCACACAGCCCACCAGGGAATATTAAAACATTGCGCACCCAGGTAGGACCTGAATTCATTCATTTCAATCATCGAGTGAACGGAGGAAGAAGCGGTTACTTGACTTTAGGCAAAAAAACAAAAGAAAAGGCCCGATCAGCGATAAAGAAGGGGAATTTATTTCATTTGTGTAACATACAAAACAGTCCGGCGCCGGGGAAGTTTATGTTCAGACACCGCGCATCGCGTATGCGTAGTAAAAAAATACTTTTGCGCGTACATGCCCTGAGGGGCTACGCGGGGCTACGCTTTTGCCTTGGCGTACGTACGCTGCGTATAGGCGTATCGTGAGGACGCTCGAGTGTATCTCGCCCTTAAAGGTTCAGTATGCAGTTTCTGTAGAACTGCAGCAGTTAGAAATATTTTCAACAGGCAAAGCATTCTGATCCCTCCCCCTCAGAGCCATATGTGGCTCTGCCCCCTTGTGGTCTGTTGAATTTCAAATTCAAGCTCTGTTTTTATTGGCTGATTCAAATTCAAGCTCTGTTTTTATTGGCTGGTTACAAACTCTGTTTTTATTGGCTGGAAAATGGCGGGTCACCTTTTCTTTTTAGAAATGCTTATTTACCACCTGGAGAAGCAAGGGGACAATATTTTTTTTAATTTTTTTTCAGAGATTACCTGGCTAACATCAGTCTGTCAGGAGGTAGTGACAGAGTGAAGAAATATGTTCATAAAAAAAGCTACATACTGCAGCTTTAAGGGATTAAGAAGGGGAAATTAATAAATTTGTGTCACATATAAAACAGTTCTGCATCGCTTTGAATGAGAACATGCCGCTGCTCGCTGACTGCACGCTGGCAGAGCCCTTTTATAGGGCTCTGCGCGCTGGGACAGGTGGGGGCGTGGGTTAGGGTCCAAAACTCCGCCCCTTCTGTTCTTTGATTGGTCCGAACAAAAATCCACCGGAGAAATGGTTGTTAATGAGAGAAGTCCCAGACTGTGCAGTGAAGGGAAATGAGAATTGAGCGGAGCTGTGCAGGAAGGCGAGGGCCAGGCTAGGACATTGTAAATACTTTAATTTTTAATTAGAGGCGGCTGTGACTGAGTGGTTAAAGCAGTCGTCATCCAATGCAATAGTTGAGGGTTCGACTCCACCAGCTGTCACATGTTGAAGTGTCCCTGGGCAAGACACTGAACCTCTCATTGCCTCTGATGTGTGTCCCATCTGTGTATGAATGTGATAAATCACTGATTAGTCTCTTTAGAATGATTTGTTCAATTAACTTTAGAGATCAGTAGATGCTGGATGAAGCGGTACATGAGGCTCAGGTTGTTGTAAAGTGTTTTGAGTGTCTGGATAAGATAGAAAAGTGCTGTGTAAGTGAATTTACCATTAAAGTTAATACTTTTTCACTTTTTTGTACTTTTTTTGTGGACCCTTATACCATGCTTTTTAGTTGTTTTTTTGTTGTTTGTTGGTTCTTTAATTTTTAGCGAGTCCAATCGGTTCTTCTCATCCTGAGCATTTCATTGTACTGTTAACCCTGTGTTAACCTGCATATGATGAACAAACATTTTACTGCATGTGACCTAAACAAAAATGAAGCTTAGTCAGTGCAGACTAAAATAAATCTTTGTCCTTTTTAAAAAAAACAAGTGTAAATATATGACAAAAAATGACATTAAGCCAATCTGAGAGTCCAGTGTTTAAAAAAATGGCCTTAACTAAAATTTAAAAAGTCTCTAAATATGAGCAGTGCGAACTTTATTAGGCCACAAGATGCCGATGCCCTGAAACCAGGGCTGGGCGATATCTCGATATTTTTTAAATATTGAGATAAAAAAATTGCGATATAAGTTGAGTCTATCTTGATATAAACGATATAGTTTTATACGTGTAAATCCTGCCGTCTCTTTCTCCCAGGCGGCCCCCCTCCTTCCTCCTCCACACACAGACCAGATGTTCATGCAGTGTGGGCGGGGACTAGAGGAGACCAGATGTTCATGCAGTGTGGGCGGGGACTAGAGGAGACCAGATGTTCATGCAGTGTGGGCGGGGACTAGAGGAGACCAGATGTTCATGCAGTGTGGGCGGGGACTAGAGGAGACCAGATGTTCATGCAGTGTGGGCGGGGACTAGAGGAGACCAGATGTTCATGCAGTGTGGGCGGGGACTAGAGGAGACCAGATGTTCATGCAGTGTGGGCGGGGACTAGAGGAGACCAGATGTTCATGCAGTGTGGGCGGGGACTAGAGGAGACCAGATGTTCATGCAGTGTGGGCGGGGACTAGAGGAGACCAGATGTTCATGCAGTGTGGGCGGGGACTAGAGGAGACCAGATGTTCATGCAGTGTGGGCGGGGACTAGAGGAGACCAGATGTTCATGCAGTGTGGGCGGGGACTAGAGGAGACCAGATGTTCATGCAGTGTGGGCGGGGACTAGAGGAGACCAGATGTTCATGCAGTGTGGGCGGGGACTAGAGGAGACCAGATGTTCATGCAGTGTGGGCGGGGACTAGAGGAGACCAGATGTTCATGCAGTGTGGGCGGGGACTAGAGGAGACCAGATGTTCATGCAGTGTGGGCGGGGACTAGAGGAGACCAGATGTTCATGCAGTGTGGGCGGGGACTAGAGGAGACCAGATGTTCATGCAGTGTGGGCGGGGACTAGAGGAGACCAGATGTTCATGCAGTGTGGGCGGGGACTAGAGGAGACCAGATGTTCATGCAGTGTGGGCGGGGACTAGAGGAGACCAGATGTTCATGCAGTGTGGGCGGGGACTAGAGGAGACCAGATGTTCATGCAGTGTGGGCGGGGACTAGAGGAGACCAGATGTTCATGCAGTGTGGGCGGGGACTAGAGGAGACCAGATGTTCATGCAGTGTGGGCGGGGACTAGAGGAGACCAGATGTTCATGCAGTGTGGGCGGGGACTAGAGGAGACCAGATGTTCATGCAGTGTGGGCGGGGACTAGAGGAGACCAGATGTTCATGCAGTGTGGGCGGGGACTAGAGGAGACCAGATGTTCATGCAGTGTGGGCGGGGACTAGAGGAGACCAGATGTTCATGCAGTGTGGGCGGGGACTAGAGGAGACCAGATGTTCATGCAGTGTGGGCGGGGACTAGAGGAGACCAGATGTTCATGCAGTGTGGGCGGGGACTAGAGGAGACCAGATGTTCATGCAGTGTGGGCGGGGACTAGAGGAGACCAGATGTTCATGCAGTGTGGGCGGGGACTAGAGGAGACCAGATGTTCATGCAGTGTGGGCGGGGACTAGAGGAGACCAGATGTTCATGCAGTGTGGGCGGGGACTAGAGGAGACCAGATGTTCATGCAGTGTGGGCGGGGACTAGAGGAGACCAGATGTTCATGCAGTGTGGGCGGGGACTAGAGGAGACCAGATGTTCATGCAGTGTGGGCGGGGACTAGAGGAGACCAGATGTTCATGCAGTGTGGGCGGGGACTAGAGGAGACCAGATGTTCATGCAGTGTGGGCGGGGACTAGAGGAGACCAGATGTTCATGCAGTGTGGGCGGGGACTAGAGGAGACCAGATGTTCATGCAGTGTGGGCGGGGACTAGAGGAGACCAGATGTTCATGCAGTGTGGGCGGGGACTAGAGGAGACCAGATGTTCATGCAGTGTGGGCGGGGACTAGAGGAGACCAGATGTTCATGCAGTGTGGGCGGGGACTAGAGGAGACCAGATGTTCATGCAGTGTGGGCGGGGACTAGAGGAGACCAGATGTTCATGCAGTGTGGGCGGGGACTAGAGGAGACCAGATGTTCATGCAGTGTGGGCGGGGACTAGAGGAGACCAGATGTTCATGCAGTGTGGGCGGGGACTAGAGGAGACCAGATGTTCATGCAGTGTGGGCGGGGACTAGAGGAGACCAGATGTTCATGCAGTGTGGGCGGGGACTAGAGGAGACCAGATGTTCATGCAGTGTGGGCGGGGACTAGAGGAGACCAGATGTTCATGCAGTGTGGGCGGGGACTAGAGGAGACCAGATGTTCATGCAGTGTGGGCGGGGACTAGAGGAGACCAGATGTTCATGCAGTGTGGGCGGGGACTAGAGGAGACCAGATGTTCATGCAGTGTGGGCGGGGACTAGAGGAGACCAGATGTTCATGCAGTGTGGGCGGGGACTAGAGGAGACCAGATGTTCATGCAGTGTGGGCGGGGACTAGAGGAGACCAGATGTTCATGCAGTGTGGGCGGGGACTAGAGGAGACCAGATGTTCATGCAGTGTGGGCGGGGACTAGAGGAGACCAGATGTTCATGCAGTGTGGGCGGGGACTAGAGGAGACCAGATGTTCATGCAGTGTGGGCGGGGACTAGAGGAGACCAGATGTTCATGCAGTGTGGGCGGGGACTAGAGGAGACCAGATGTTCATGCAGTGTGGGCGGGGACTAGAGGAGACCAGATGTTCATGCAGTGAGCAGCAGCTGTCTGAGCGTGTGTGAAGCTACAGCTAGACGACAGACCTGTCAGTGACTGAGCACCTGTGTGGCAAGATGGCGCCTTTGTGTGGCTTCGCCAGTGCTACCCGATTTATCCGTTTTAGCCGTCTGTTGCTTTTATTTTTAGTCTATTTAGTTTTTATTAGTAACTGTGTCACGTTTGCTGTTCGTGTTTACGACCGAGATGCGCTGCTGGCGATCAAGGAGTCGCTGCGCTGTTGTAACAGCTGGAGCAGTTCCAGAGGGAGTGGTCCACCTCCGTTTGTTTGCTGCTCACCTGAGTGCGTGCTGCAATACGCCAGAAGCAAGAAACGAAAGAGGGGATCTAGAGCCGGAGTCAAGGCTCGTTTAAGAAGATCGCACAGATCTGTGGCTGGTGAATGGGTTTCATCACGATGCCTGCGGATTATGCAATCCAACTGGGTGTCGGACACGTCGCGGGGAGCTGAATTTGTCGGGTCCTGCAATGACCCATCATCGATATTTGACTCACCTTGCATGAATGGAGTTCTACCTGTTCAACAAAGGAGGTTTTTTCGCCATAATCGCTTCGCTGACAAGAGCAACTTAATCTGTGTGCCGCTGGATTTGGATGCGAGAGTGGATAATCCCTCATGTTTGCGCATGGCCCTCCTCAACGTTCGCTCCATCAGTAACAAATCATTTGCTGTGAACGAACTGTTTACTAAGGAATCACTCCATTTCATGTTTTTAACTGAAACATGGCAACAAAGTTTGGATTTTGTTCACCTGCGGGAGCTCTGTCCAGGAAACTGTTCGGTGCTTGCAACTCCAAGAGAAGGGCGCAGAGGAGGTGGACTAGCGACCATGTTTAAAGACACTTTCCCCTGCAGACTGGTAAAACCATCACCTTTTTCTACTTTTGAACTTCAGATAATTAAAGTTGGCTCTTTTAAATTGTTTTATTGTATTTTGGTGTACAGGCCTCCCGGCGCGGCCGGAGAGTTTTTATCTGAATTTACTGAGCTGCTGTCTACTATCATCAAGCTGGAGAAAATTATAATTTTGGGTGATTTTAATTTGCACGTAGATGATGATTCTTTTTTCATTCATTCAACCTTTATTTATACAGGCTAGCCTCGTTGAGTCACGGGGACTCATTTACAAGAGGGACCTGTCTCACTCACACCAAACAACCATCCACTCTCACACTCACACCTAGGGTCAATTTAGAGTCACCAATCAGCCTAACAAGCATGTTTTTTGGTCTGTGGGAGGAAACCGGAGTACCCGGAGGAAACCCACGCATGCACGGGGAGAACATGCAAACTCCACCCAGAAAGGCCCCGGACCGGGATTTGAACCGGCAACCTTCTCGCTGAGAGGCAGCAGCTCTACCAGTTGTGCCACCGTGCTGCCCTTGCTGATTCTTGTAAGGCAGCTGCTGACCTCATTTCTATCACTGAGTCTTTCCACTTTATTCAACATGTCAATTCTCCCACACATTGCAAAGGCCATATTTTAGATCTTGTTTTTTCTTTTGGCCTCAATGTTGATCATGTTCGTGTGAAGGACATATTATTCAGTGATCATAGTTGCATATATTTTAATGTGTCCTTCAGCCCTGACCCTGCTCCTCCTAGCCGTTTGATCCAAAGAAGGATCATAACTGAGCACACAGCTGAAACTTTTATCTCTCATTTTGATCCCTCCACCTTAGTTTGTAATTCTTTGGATGTGGACTTAGCAGTTTCTGGCTTTAACATTTACTGCAACGACATTTTGAATTTAGTTGCACCATTAAAGCAGAACACTGTTCATCGTACAAGCTCTCCTTGGATTAACAAGGAAATCATGACATTTAGGAGAGAATGCAGGAAAACTGAACGTTTATGGAAACGTACTGATCTGTTGGTTCACAGGCTTCACCTTAAAGACTTAATTAGTTCGTTAAATGAGATGATCAAAAATGCAAGGTTAAATTATTTTGCTGATCTCATCAAATCAAAAGGAAGAAATTCAAAAATCTTATTTGACACTATTAAGAACATTGTTTCTCCATTGTGCTCATTTCAAAGTGCTTTTACACATGCTGATTGTAATCAGTTTTTAAAAATTTTTACGGACAAAGTTGCAAATATTAGAGCTAGTATCTCTCCGTCACTTGCTAACCACCTGGACCCACAACCTTTGACTTCAAATACATGGTCCTCTTTTAGTACAGTAACCATTAATGATATCAATGATCTTTTGAAACAAATGAAATTGTCTTCGAGTCCACTGGATATAGTACCAACATCTCTTTTTAAAGATATTTTTAATTGTATTGGTCCAAGTGTAGTCAGCTTGATAAATTTATCCCTATGTTCTGGAGCTGTACCTAAATGCTTTAAGACTGCCGCAGTTTGTCCTCTGCTAAAAAAGCCTAACCTGGATTCCTCTCTGCCTGAAAACTACAGACCTATCTCTAAACTTCCATTCATGTCAAAGATCCTTGAGAAGGTTGTAGCACAACAATTGAACTTTTTTATGGAGGAAAATGAACTTATGGACAATTTCCAATCAGGTTTTCGTAGACTGCATTCCACAGAAACAGCATTATTAAAAGTGTCCAGTGATGTGTTGATGGCAGCTGATTCTGGACATTACACTGTGTTTGTTGCCCTGGATCTGTCTTCAGCTTTTGATAATAATAATAATAATGAATTCCATTTATAATGCACTTTTCATTAATAAAAATCTCAAAGTGCTACAAATTGTAATAAAGCAAAGATCAAAATAAAACAAGTGATAAAATCAAATAAAATCAATAATAATATCGACTAAGATCAAGATAAAATCATGTGGATGCAGATTAGGCTTGCTTAAAAAATAAATAAAATAAAACAAGTAAAATCAATAAAATCAAGTAAAATCAATAATGATATCAGCTAAGATCAAAGATAAAATCATGTGGAGGCAGAATAGGCTTGCTTAAAAAGAAAGGTCTTTATGCTGCTTTTAAAGTCAACCAGTGACTGTGGAGCTCTCAGGTCATCAGGGAGGGAGTTCCACAGGCGGGGGGCAGCCACACAGAATGCTCGGTCTCCCATGGTCCTCAATTTGGTCCGAGGAATATAAAGGAAATTACTGTTCTGTGATCGTAGAGACCGGGTGGATGAATATGGTGCAAGAATGTCCTTTAGATAGTCAGGTGAAGTGCCGTGCAAGCATTGATGGGTAATGAGAGCAGTTTTGTACTGAATTCTGTAGGTGACAGGAAGCCAATGGAGGTTATGGAGAATGGGTGTAATATGTTCAAATTTACGAACTCTCAACAGAATCCTAGCTGCACTGTTTTGAATATATTGAAGTTTCTGAAGGTTTTTGCCAGGGATACCAATAAACAGGGAGTTGCAGTAGTCGAGCCTGGAGGAGACAAAGGCATGGACGATACTGTGGATCACACTGTTCTCATTAACAGATTGAGAGCTCTGTTTGGTATTTCTGGCACTGTTTTAAACTGGTTTAAGTCTTATTTGTCTGATAGGTCTTTTACTGTTTTTATGAACAATGTTCACTCAAATGTTTCTGAGCTGTCCTATGGGGTGCCCCAGGGTTCAGTTTTGGGCCCACTCTTATTTTTACTGTACATTCGCCCATTGAGTTTTATTTTCGATCGCTACAGTAACGTCTCATACCATGTCTATGCAGACGATATTCAAATCTACTGTTCCTTTCGATTGTCTGAATTTTACAAATTGACCGAACTCAGTAACTGCCTATCTGACATTAAAATTTGGCTTAATGACAACCACTTGCAGTTAAATGCTGCTAAGACTGAAACGCTTATCGTTGCTCCAGATGATAAAATCTTGGAAATAAGGAAGCATCTTGGGTTCTTAAATCCTTCGAACAAAAACAACCTTAGATATCTGGGTGTTCTCTTTGACAGCTCTCTGTCAATGGACAGTCATTGTAAACTGTTAGTTCGCAACTGTTTTTATCATTTAAGGAACATTTCAAAGTTGCGAGCTATTTTATCTAGGACAGAATTAGAAATGGTTGTCCATGCTTTTATTTCTTCTCGGTTGGATTATTGTAACGGCCTTTTAGTAGGGATAAGTAAATCCACCATGGCTTCTCTTCAGTCTGTGCAGAACGCTGCAGCCAGACTTTTGACTGGAACCCGCAGAACGGATCATATTACTCCTGTTCTGTACTCTCTCCACTGGCTTCCGATATATTTTAGGGTTCATTTTAAAATTTTGGTTTTAACTTTTAAAGCACTCCATGGTGAGACTCCCAAATATGTTTTCAATCTTTTGAAGCCACTCTGTCAGTCTAGAACTCTGAGGTCTTCTAATCAGCTACTGCTGTCGGTCCCTAGAACCCATTTTAAAACCCGTGGTGATAGAGCATTTCAGGTGGTGGCACCGAGGCTCTGGAACGCTCTCCCTCTAACAATGCGCGGCTCCGAGTCGACTGATGCATTTAAGAGAAGTCTTAAGACTTATCTTTTTAAACAGGCTTATGGTTAATTGTACTTATCGATTTTAGAGTTTATCATGTGTAACCTTTTTGTATAGCATGTTTTAAGAGTGTATGATTTTAGTATGATTTTAGTATGATTTTATTATGATTTTATTATGTGTATTTCTTTTGTAAAGCACTTTGTGATTTTATATCTGTGAAAGGTGCTATATAAATAAAGTTTACTTACTTACTTACTGTCTTCTTATTTGAAATAGTTCATTTAGCCGTGCTGTGTGTCTTTAGAGGAACAGAGAGGAAGTGCAACATTAATAAATCAAAAGTTTATCATGTCACTAAAGACACGGTCCTTAGTGGCTAACAAGATGGCTAACAAGATGGCTAACAAGATGGCTAACGCTTTAGCCGTCTTCTTCACATCTGAGACTGACCGTGTCTTTAGTGATATGATAAACTGTTGATTTATTAATGTCTCCATCTCTCTCTGCTCCTCTCATAAAGCTCAGCACGACTAAATGACCTCTGACCCGTGGTTTGTTTTAATGAAGCATGAGGCTGTAAAAACACTGTGTTGTTCTGAGGCTCATTTTACTGCAGTTCACAAACTGACTAACATGAAGACACTCAAAACTCTTTACAACACAATCCGTGTCCTCATTTACACATTCAGACACTGATGAGACACACATCAGAGGCAATGAGGGGTTCAGTGTCTTGCTCAGGGACACTTCAGCATGTCACTGCTGGTGGAATTGAACCCCCAACTCTCCCATTGGAGGAGACTGCTCTAGACTCTCAGCCACAGCTGCCCTCAGCTGAAGAGGATTATTATTTAATATTAGGGGTGTGAATCTCTCAGTGTCTGGAGAATCGATTCGATTCAAAATCGATTTTTTGATTCAGAAACAATTTTTCTATTAAAATGGTCATAAATTTAGTTTCAGTTTTGTAACTGACAAGCTGAAAACATTAAACAACAATGTAACAAATAGAACTTTTATTTAAAACAATAATTTTACGTTCCTTACTGTATCAAATTTTTTGCATTGTTTGATATTTATACCAAAAATAGGAACAAATAATACAGGAATGCATTTAAATTCTGTAACTTAAATAACCAGTATTAGGTTTTTGCTTTGTTACTTATAGAAGATTATTGTTTGAACTTGTTTTGTTTTTGAAAAAAGGGGCAGATAAAATAAGATTTCTTCTTCTTTCTGCCACCTTTCATTTTATGTATTCTTTCATATACTATGAGTCTGAGATATGGTTTTATTTTATTTATCTTTTGGGTTTTAATTAGCCTGGTTGGAACCAGACCCATGTCCTTCACTTCGCTTTGTACTAGGGTCTGGCATCTCTCCCATAGACAAACGATTTCTCCTGTAGATTTTTGAATGGACCAATCAGAGAACAGAAGGCGGAGTTTTGTTAGTTTAGCCTGGCGAGGTCCAGGCTATCAGATAAATTGCTCAGAAACCACTCGGTGGATATTTTTTCTGCCACCAGTGTGTAATTATATGTCTTTAATTTACTGACTGTTGGCCTAGATGAAACATTTGAGATAAAATTCGATTTTTTATCATTTATTTTCGTAGCGCACCCGAGGCTGTTTGGAAAATGTCAAACCGAAACTATTTAAATCCAGCAGATTTGACCATTTCGTGAATTGATTTAGGAACTGTTAAGCTCAGGAACACTTCTGATATAACGTCAGCTAAGAAATATATTTTTTATCAGCAGAGAAATAATAGTTTTTTACCTTGTTTTGATGAAAATTCCTTCGTGGCGGCAGCCATTTTGAATGACGACGTCAGTCGACGTCGTTCAAAACTCCGCCTTCTGCTCTCTGATTGCTCAGGAACACTTCTGATATAACGTCAGCTAAGAAATATATTTTTTATCAGCAGAGAAATAATAGTTTTTTACCTTGTTTTGATGAAAATTCCTTCGTGGCGGCAGCCATTTTGAATGACGACGTCAGTCGACGTCGTTCAAAACTCCGCCTTCTGTTCTCTGATTGGTCCGGTCAAAACCTACCGGAGATATCCTTGTCTATGGGACAAGTCCCAGACTGTGCAGTGAAGGGAAATGAGAATTGAGCGGAGCTGTGCAGGAAGGCGAGGGCCAGGCTAGTNAAAATAAAAAAAAAAAAGATTTTGGGGCTTTTAGAATTGATTCTGAAATACCAGGACTAAGAATCTAGATTCTTTTAAAAATCGATTTTTTTTTTCTTTCTGCGCCCCAATATAATATGTGTAAATAAATGTTTAAAAAATAAAGTAATGTATGTAAATAGTTTATTTTTAGACATTTATTTTGTAGAGTTACAGCTGTTTGTTAATAAATGTTGCTGTGTGACAACTGGAACAAAACTTTGACTCAAATATATTTTTATTATTTTATGGAAATAAAAATATATTGAGATATATATCGTATATCGCAATATATCATAAAAATATTGATATATTAATTTTGGTCCATATCGCCCAGCCCTAGTTGAAACATAGAAGATCTTGTTCAGTTCAGATCATCTGCAGCAGGTGTTTGGACCCACCTTCTGGTTGTCTCCGAGCACCTTCTCATGCTCTTTGTTAAAACACCGAGTGCAGTCTTGGCTAACATCAGAGATGTTTCAACTTTTATCTGCTTCATTATAACCAAAGTGCTCCGTTAAGAAGTGTGTCCACGATAAAAGCCACATGTTGCTGTTTACTGTGGTGCAGCTGATCGCTGCAGGCCACATGTGAGTCATGACCTTCACTGGACGTAGAGGTTGTTGATGGTTGACCAAGTGTTTTTGTTTCCAGGATAAGGAAGAAAAAGATGTGATCCTGAAGCTGCTGTTCAGTCTTCACGACCACCTGGCTGTTGTTGCAGGTTTGACTGTTTTTCTGTCTGTGTAGCGCTGACAGGTGGTGAGGGTCACAGGTGGAGACAGTAGCTCCAACACTCTGTGTTCAACATGAGTAGAAGAGTGTTGGAGCCTCATCACCTGCCGTGCTGCAGGTTATCAGTGACTCGACATCATCTCTGTCACATCACAAGGTTGTCTTCAGGGTGACACAAAACTAATGTTACATTATTACTACCGTATCATTATTTTATCATTACTGACTTCTGTTGTTATTGTGTGAATGTCTCGATCATTTCCACTAAGGTTCATTTCTGTTCTCGTTGGGGCTGGGTATCGCTCAAAAGCTTTCTATATCAATGTCCGTACCTTCACTTCGGTGTTCCTGGACGCTTCTTTTTTCTGTGCCAAGTTTGTAATTAATGTTAATTCTAAGAATAAAATGACATTACACATTACAGTACAAATCATGAGTTTTATTTCGGAACTTTGGTATTTTTCCATCCCAAGCAGTTTTCTTACATGTAAAAATAAACAAATAATTTCCAGTACATAAAAACCAGTTTCAAACCAGTGACACGTCGGTGTCTAATGCTCACTGCTGCACACTGAGGACCTTTTCAGTGTCCAGTCTTCTCACTTAACAAATGAACAGCAACAGAGCAGCACTTCACCCTCCAACCCTCTAGAGGGCGTCTCCTTCAGCTTTAAGGAGAGCTGACATGGCGACCACTTTCCTCTGTGGCTTGACCAGAGGGTCTCGCAGTAAAATCACACAGCACAGCGTTCTTGAACAGATCAGAGAGCAGGTTTAACCTTTTTTACTTCTCAAATGCACTCTCTAAAGCTGACCAACGAACTTTCCACAAAAAAACTTTAGACGGAAAACAGTGTTTTGCGCATGAGTCACATTAAGAGGACAGCTAGCCGGACGTGGTTAGCTTGTAGCTTCACTACTTAGCTCTTGAAGAAAGGACTTTAACACCACTTACGCACAGTTTTCAACTCAAAAAATGTAACGATTAAATCTGACAACTGATTTTACATCAGACACATAATTACTGTGGTTAGCTGGTAGAAGACAGGGCTCTATCATAGGCTAAAATCTACCATTTCTACTGTGTACTGTATGTATCATGCATTCCTACTCGATGCCCAGCCCTAGTTATCACATGTCATCACACACTGTTATCATGTTAGGACGTCATCAGGTTTATTCTGTCATATGATCACGTTTTCATTATGACGTAATTCTGTAAGCATCATGGTGTTGTTATTCCAGGTCATCATGACTGTGGAGATCAGCAGTACCCGAGGAGGAACCTGTCCATGCACGAGGCCTCGGCGTTCCTGTTGGTACGCTGACACACTGAACACGTTGCAAAACTCTCTGGAAACGTTCATTTTTAAGAATTATTTTCAAATGGTACTGTAGTTTTTTTCTTTTTTTTTGCATTGCCTGTCTGAAAGTACAGTAATTATATTTTCATTTTAATTCATTTCAATTGTGATGGGGGCCGACATGGGGTAGAGGTAGGGCAGCCGACTCGGGACCTGAAAGTCCCAGGTTCAATCCCCAGCTTTTCCCACATGTACAGTATTTTCTGGACTATAGGTTGCACCTTTATATAAGTCGCTTTGTCCAATTATTGTCAATAAATTGGAAAAATCCATAAATGGGTCGCACCTTTATATGTCGCATCTATTATGCGTCACCGCGATGCGTCAGCGCGTCATTTGCCCTGCTGAAAATGACGACCACAGAAGCATGCACGAAAGGACTTCACACAAGATTAACACAGTAAAATAATGAATTCCATTTATAATGCACTTTTCATTAATAAAAATCTCAAAGTGCTACAAAGTGTAACAAAGCAAAGATCAAAATAAAACAAGTGATAAAATCAAATAAAATCAATAATAATATCGACTAAGATCAAAGATAAAATCATGTGGATGCAGATTAGGCTTGCTTAAAAAATAAATAAAATAAAACAAGTGATAAAATCAAGTAAAATCAATAATGATATCAGCTAAGATCAAAGATAAAATCATGTGGAGGCAGAATAGGCTTGCTTAAAAAGAAAGGTCTTTATGCTGCTTTTAAAGTCAACCAGTGACTGTGGAGCTCTCAGGTCATCAGGGAGGGAGTTCCACAGGCGGGGGGCAGCCACACAGAATGCTCGGTCTCCCATGGTCCTCAATTTGGTCCGAGGAATATGAAGGAAATTACTGTTCTGTGATCGTAGAGACCGGGTGGATGAATATGGTGCAAGAATGTCCTTTAGATAATCTGGTGAAGTTCCGTGTAAGCATTGATGTGTAATGAGAGCAGTTTTGTACTGAATTCTGTAGGTGACAGGAAGCCAATGAAGGTTATGGAGAATGGGCGTAATATGTTCAAATTTACGAACTCTCAACAAGATCCTTGCTGCACTGTTTTGAATATATTGAAGTTTCTGAAGGTTTTTGCCAGGGATTCCAATAAACAGGGAGTTGCAGTAGTCGAGCCTGGAGGAGACAAAAGCATGGACGAGTTTCTCAGCATCAGAAAAAGTCAGAGATGGACGAAGTCTGGAGATGTTTCGAAGATGGAAGAAGCAAGTTTTAAACAGATGCTTAATGTGATTTTCAAATTTAAAAACAATTATTTGTCTGCTGAAAATTATAGCAAATGTGTCTTAGCTTAACTGTTCCTTAATAAATTCACGTAATGGTCAAATCTGCTGGATTTAAATTTTTTTGCTTTGAAAAAGTACAAGGAAAAACAACGAAGCTAACCGCGACACATTTACGTCTATAAAACATCGAATTTTATCTCAAATAACTCCAACAGCTAACAGTTTGTAAATGTACATCTATACTTTCTGTAAGTTTGAAAAAAAAATCTGCTGTGTGGTTTATGAGCTATTTGCTCAAACGTACAAGGAAAAATCAACTAAGCTAGCCGCGACACATTTACTTCTATAAAACATCAAATTTTATCACAAACATCTCATAAAGCTAATCAGTTGTAAATATCCATCTAGTGATTACGTTCTGTAAGTTTGATCAAAATCTGTCCTGTGGTTCTTGATCTATTTTTCTAACAAACACTGAGCTAACAGCGAAGTAGCTAGTTCATAGAGCAGGAGGCCGGGCTGCGACAGAGTGAATCCGACCAGAGGAGGCTCTCGTCAGACACGAGGTGGGAACGGTTGGTGAACCCTAGAGGAAAAAGGTGGTACTGCACCATTTTTGCCCAAATGGAAAAACGGTCATATCTGAGCCAAAAATTGGTCTGAAATTATGGGAAAAAATCCATAAACAAGTCTCAACTAAGTCGCAGGGCATGCAAATTAGGCAAAAAGGTGCAACCTATAGTCCGGAAAATATGGTAGTGGTGCCTCTGAGAAAGACCACTACCGTATTTTTCGGCATATAAGTCGGTTTTTTGCCTAATCAGTATGTCCTGCGACTTATGCGGCAAAGCGACATATTTATGGATTTTGCCTCATATTTTTAGACCATTTTTTGGCTGAGATACGACCGTTTCCATTCATTCTGATGGAAAAAAACTGGAACAGTACCACTTTTGGCCGCTAGGGGCGCACCGAGCGTTCCCAGCTCATGTGTCCGACAGCAGCCTCCTCTGCTCGGACTCAAGGCTCTGGCAAAGCTCAGCGTCCTGCCTGTACGCCACTCTACGCGCGCATTCTGTGCGCACACGTTGGCTGGCACAGCTCTGCTTTCGTTCTCACATTAAATGCTCGTGTTTTCGCTCCAAATCCTTGTTGTAATGTGAGCAGATGCGCACAGAGCAGGACAAACTGAGGTCGCTGATTGGTCACTTGCTGACACGCCTACTGAAATGATTGACAGCTCGGGTGAGAGAACTCATGAGCAGCCCGCTGCGGTGTTCTGCTGCGGTGTTTCTACTTTATATGTTAATAAAAAGTTCTGAGAAATAAAAATAAAAACAGGGAGCGCTTTTCCTGCAGCCCACCAGGAAATATTTAAAACCTCGCGCAGCCAGGTAGGACCTGAATTCATTCATTTCAGTCATGGAGTGAACGGAGGAAGAAGCGATTACTTGACTTTTGGCAAAAAAACAAAAAAGGCCCCATCAGCGATAAAGAAGAGGAATTTAATTCATTTGTGTAACATACAAAACAGTCCGGCCACGGCCAGTTTATTGTGAGACAACGCGCATCGCGTATGCGGTCGTAAAAAAAGAGCTTTGCGCGTTCGTGCCCTGCGGGGCTACGCTTGTGCCTCTGCGTACGTACGTCTTACTGAGGCGTACTGCCTGTACGCTGAGCTCTACCGGGGGCTTCACTCTGTCGCAGCATGGCCTCCTGCTCTCTGGAGCTCTGAACTACGTGTTGGCTCAGGAGTTGACAGAACTCTTCACCAGCGACACAGAGGATGAAGAATTCAACGGGTTTGAATAAAATAAATAAATAGGTGTTTCTGTCATCATTATGGGCGGGTGAGCGTGTAGTAATTTTAAAGCCGCTTTATTTCGTCAGCTTCATTTTGCCATGTTTAAACCGTCAAAGTGCATTTATTAAAGGGGACCACATATTCAAAATTCACTTTTTAATGTTTTTTTTACTCAACTTTGGGTGTTTACTTCGTTAAAAAAACAGTCCTAAGGCCAAAAAAATGCACCCAGTGGTTTATTTACTCTAAGTAGATTTATTTTACTGTGATAAGATAGGTTTCGTTTTAAAATCATCGCGCTTGTGATGTCACAAGCGCCAGGACAACCCACCTCGAACCTGAGTCCAGCCCCTCACCTAGCAACCCCTGGTTAGGCTCAACCCACTTCAGTATAAAAGACGACGTTGTTTTTCCTGATTTCATGGCTAAAAATGTCACAGAGTCTAGCCAGCTAACTCTGACTCTCCTGGCCCAGATAATGGAGCGCGCACTAAGCAGATTTAAAATTGATAGTTTTCAGATGGGAGGCTTGAACGAACAGCGATGTTGGTGTGTGTGCGTGTTGGTTTATGTGTCATTAGCAGGACAGACTACGTACCGCTAAACCTCATTGACAAACCCGTGTGTGTGTATGTGTGTGTGTGAATGCATCATGTTTTCTGTGTTAAGGCTCAGAACAAACAGTTGAACAGACAGTGAATGCAACATGTTTTCTGTGTTAAGGCTCAGAACAAACAGTTGAACAGACAGTGAATGCATCATGTTTTCTGTGTTAAGGCTCAGAACAAACAGTTTGAACAGACAGTGAATGCATCATGTTTTCTGTGTTAAGGCTCAGAACAAACAGTTTGAACAGACAGTGAATGCATCATGTTTTCTGTGTTAAGGCTCAGAACAAACAGTTTGAACAGACAGTGAATGCATCATGTTTTCTGTGTTAAGGCTCAGAACAAACAGTTGAACAGACAGTGAATGCAACATGTTTTCTGTGTTAAGGCTCAGAACAAACAGTTTGAACAGACAGTGAATGCATCATGTTTTCTGTGTTAAGGCTCAGAACAAACAGTTGAATAGACAGTGAATGCAACATGTTTTCTGTGTTAAGGCTCAGAACAAACAGTTTGAATAGACAGTGAATGCAACATGTTTTCTGTGTTAAGGCTCAGAACAAACAGTTTGAATAGACAGTGAATGCATCATGTTTTCTGTGTTAAGGCTCAGAACAAACAGTTTGAACAGACAGTGAATGCATCATGTTTTCTGTGTTAAGGCTCAGAACAAACAGTTTGAACAGACAGTGAATGCATCATGTTTTCTGTGTTAAGGCTCAGAACAAACAGTTTGAACAGACAGTGAATGCATCATGTTTTCTGTGTTAAGGCTCAGAACAAACAGTTTGAACAGACAGTGAATGCATCATGTTTTCTGTGTTAAGGCTCAGAACAAACAGTTTGAACAGACAGTGAATGCATCATGTTTTCTGTGTTAAGGCTCAGAACAAACAGTTGAACAGACAGTGAATGCATCATGTTTTCTGTGTTAAGGCTCAGAACAAACAGTTTGAACAGACAGTGAATGCATCATGTTTTCTGTGTTAAGGCTCAGAACAAACAGTTTGAACAGACAGTGAATGCATCATGTTCCCTTATCAGTCAGTCACTCGGTGCAACATACTTGCTATGGGAATTGCGCCCCCGCGCGATTACCTGAAGGAATACAATCACGCCTTTACGGCTAGGGCGTCAGCGTCGCGCCAGAGGCCCCGCCCTCTGGGTATTTAAGCGGCTGACGCCCGTCCATCTTTCTCTTTTTTGCCCTTCACCTCGCTTAACACCTGAACTTCGTGGGACTTCTCTGTTGTCGCATCGCTCGACTGAGGTGAGCTTGCTCCCTACACTGAGCGTACAGAGAAATTTTCCTGCGTACTGCTGGGCTGGCGAAAGCTAGTCCAGCGTTTTTCTACTTACCTCAAAGTTTTCTTCTCTTTCCGCAGCTGCTTCGCTCGACGGCGCTAACTGCGTCACAACCCCCTGCTAACCATTAGCAGGCTAACCAGCGAAAGCAAGACAATGGAGAGGACGACTTCAAACAAAAGAAAACTTTGACCAACTTCGACGCTTCTCGTCTCCGGACATGGCTCCCGAGAAGGGAAAACGGAGGACAAAGAAGAAGAAAACCAACAGCACGACGAGCCCTCGCTCGCGCCCATGCCCCAGTGGATGCGGCTACTCCCTCTCGGCGACGGACACCCGCGAGGCTTGTCCTGTCTGCCTAGGGATTCTGCACGCGAGAAAAGCGCTGGAATTCCCCGACTCCTGCTCCAATTGCCGTCGAATGTCGGCGGTAGTGAGGAAACGCAGCGGGGACGCGTTGGCTAAATCCAATCCAAGGCCGCGGCGCTGAAGGTCGCACGTCGCACGAAGCTGCTCGCTCCCGAACCGGAGCTTGAGAACGTGGACCTGAAATGCAGTGGTCGAGTCGGGGAGGACAATGTATCCGACTCCTCAGTTGCCGTCGAGGACTCGACGCCTGAAGTGTCTGACCAAGATGCCGAATACGGTTACAGAGGAGAAAGTGTAGATTCCTCCCAGAACCTGGCGCAAATCCTACCGGAACTGGACTTGTCGGTCCCTGCCCTGTTCGACCTGTGCCATAGGGCGGCGGACGCCCTACAGGTCGCGTGGCCAGACCCCATGCCTTGCCAACAGGCTACGAGGCTGGCGGGAAACTACTTCTATGCGAAGCAGCCGACAACGTCACAAAAAATGCCCATTTTTTCGGACTTCCTCATGGAGCTCCAACGCTCCTGGACGAAACCCGGAGCTCCCATCACACTGCCACTATCTCGACGCCTTGATGTTGCGGGAATGGAGACAGTGGGCCTCGCCAGCGCACCCCTGATAGAGGAGACTCTGGCGGCTCATCTGGCCCCCGCAGCCACATGGACGAAACCAGCGCTACCCAACAGGGCCTGCCGCGCTTCGGAATAACAACTTGAAAAGTGCTTCAGGGCCTCGCGGCTCGCGCAATGAATGCATCAACCATGGTGCAGGCGTACCTGGCAGAAAAACTGCAGGATATCCAGGTACAAAAAACGAGCAGGCCGCAACGGAGGCCATGGAGGAGGTCCGCCGTGCCTCTGACCTCGTGCTCCGCATGATGGGGACAATAGCCATTTCCCAAGGCAAAGCAATGGCGGAGATAGTTGTCACCCAGCGCCATCTTTGGCTAACATTGTCGGAAAACCAGAGGTCCACTTTCCTCCAGCACCCGATTGAGTCGACGGGACTCTTCGGTGGAGCCCTGGAACGCGTCCAGGCCAGGCTGGAACAAAGACGCAAACAGGCGGAAGCCCTCCGAGAGGGGTTGCCGAGGAAAAGCTTTGTACTCCCAAAGGAAGACATGCGTGGCCTCCCACGGAAGAGACCCGCTGGTGACAGTGAAATTTTCCAGTACCGGCCGAGGGCCTCTTCAGTGACCCCGTGTGAAAAGCAGATTCGGACCTGATGAAACAGGACGAACTGATGATTTTACAGGTTTGCCCGCCCACGTGGTACGGGAACCTAACATTTTGAGCCCAGTCTCTACTTGTAAAATACTATGAGGAGCTGGTGACATGTGCGCGCGCAACAAACATGACTCGCCTACTGTATGTGTAAACAAAACAAACACTGTTTCAGGCATGTACAAAAATAAAAGTACCAAAGCACAGACTGCCCTGGTTCTTGACTCGAGTCCCATTTTTATAAAACACAAACCATGTGGTCAAACTATGAACCACAGAAAGATACACGAGCTCTGCCAGAGACGGTCAGATCTCGCGATATCTTCTGTTGGGCCGACCAGTCTGCTCGAAAGAGCGCGAGAGGGGTCAAAGGCCACCCCTCCAGCGCAAAAACACGACGAGCAGCAATTCAACATGCCGTCCAGGCTCAGCGCGCACGCGCAGGCCTGGAAGGCGTGTCTACCAAATGATTGGGTCATGACAACAATATGTCACGGGCTCAAGTTGCAGTTCACTAAAAGACCGTCCCACTTCACAGGGGTGCTGCAATCTAAGATTACCCTTTTGTGTGCACACGTGCTGAGGGAGGAAGTCTTGACAATGCTGCAAAAGGGAGTGATTAGTTTGGTCCCAGGACGCAAACTACGCTCTAGCCACTACAGCAAGTACTTCCTGGTGCCCAAAAAGGATCATTCCCTGAGACCGATTCTGGATCTCAGGACTCTCAACAAAAGAATTAAAACCTTTAAGTTCAAGATGCTTACACTGCAGCAAGTTCTCCAGTCTGTGAGACCAGGAGACTATGCATGTACAGTGAATTTAAAAGATGCCTATTTCTACATAGGCGTGTGGAGGAAACACAGGAAGTTCCTCCGCTTTGCGTTCGAAGGGAATGCTTATGAATTCAAAGCCTTACCCTTCGGTTTAAAGACTGCTCCTCGTACATTTACTAAATGTTTGGATGCGGCCCTGACCCCCCTTAGGAATCAAGGACTCAGGGTCATGAATTACTTGGATGACCTGCTGATTCTGGCTGGAAGCAGAATGCAGGCCCAGTCACACTCCTATAGGGTGATCTCTCACCTGGAGTCTCTCGGTTTTGTCATAAACCTACAAAAAAGCGATCTAACTCCATCACGGGTTACCGTATTTCTGGGAGTACAGATCGACACTGTCCGGTACAGAGCATGGCTCTCGAAGGAACGAGTTTCCTCCATTCGCCGTTGCCTGGAAAGATTTAAACTGGACCAACGGGTCCCTGTGAAAGACCTGCCAACGCCTTTTAGGCCTCTTGGCGGCAGCCATTCCCTGTGTGCCACACGCATTACTGAAAATGCGGGCCATACAAGTATGGCTAAACCGACAGACACAACCTGCCCTGACTAATCAAGCAGAAAGGTTAGGATAGATTCAGAGTGCCTGAGGGCCCTGGAATCTTGGAGAGACCCGTCCGTTTTCACGGAAGGGGTCTCACTAGGAAGGGTGTCATCTTGTGTAGTAATCACGACGGACGCCTCTAAAACAGGATGGGGGGCGATCTGCAGAAATCAGAATGCCCGCGGCCTTTGGAATGGACGGGAAGCGAGATTACATATCAACTTCCTGGAGTTGCTGGCCGTATTTCTGTCACTAAAATACTTCTTCAGTAAAGGTCTGATTGCTGGACAGCACATCCTGGTGAAATCAGATAACGGGACCACAGTGTCCTTCATCAACAGAGAGGGAGGGACAAGGTCCCGGGCCCTCCTTTAGGGATGGGAATTGATAAGAAATTATCGATATCGATGCCTTTATCGATGTCATTTATCGGTTCGATTCCTTGTCGATTCTGTTATCGATTCTCATTTGGTTAATAAAATATAGTAAACCATTTGTGTTCATAAAGAATTTAATGATCTTTCACCAAAACCAAAAATATATGTAGTATTCTGATAATTCTCAATCAGGTCATCTGGACAGTTTCTTTTGTATATATGTAGTATTCCTATTTGATGAAGTTTCATTGTTTATTAGGAATTTCCTAATAAACAATAACACTTAATCAAAACAAACTAGCAATTTTTGTTCAGAAAAATTAACATGTCTGCTTTCTCAGGAAGGATACGGGATCTTTCAGGACTGATCGTATCCCCAGCTGTGGAGAACACCCTCTCAGATGGGGTGGAGGATGCTTGTACACAGAGATACTTCTCAGCAAAAGATGATAATAGGGGCAGTGTGTCCTTCTTCATCCACCACCAGAGGGTTGGGCTGTCCTTTATTGGAATTGCTGTTAGGCTTCTGTACAGTTGTATTTCACGATCCAGTCTCTGAGCTACGGAGATGGGGGGCTGCTGCTGCTGCATTGCCATACGCTTTCTGTCCTCTTCTTCAAAGATTTCTTCAAGTCCTATATTTTCTTGTTTCTTTACAGGAGGTGTCTGAAATTGACATAACGACAACTTGTAATTCACAAGTTGCAATTTATCATCTTTCATTACAAAAAACAAAACTTACATAGTTATCATCTTCATCATCTTCTGCCTCACTCTGTGTCTCTCCCATCTCTGCCAGCTTCAGAAAAAAAATCACCATAAACATACACCAAAAGAAATACACCAGATTTAGTGTGTAATTCAAATACCTCTGCTCTTGTTGCTGCCGCTGCGGCTGCCTGAGTGTTTTCTGCAACAACAGCTGCCCTGATCCTGCCCCAGATGTTATTCTCATCATCAATCAACATGGATTTAAATCTGGGGTCGATAACAGTCGCTTCTTCAAGGAACGCTTGGATACAGTCATCCTGAAATTTAAAATGGAGGAAAACAAAATTTAGGGAAAAGGAAGATAGTTTACTAAGTTTGGTGTAAATTATTACTAGTCATTATTTAACAAATTTACTTTGTAACGTTTGGAAAGATCATTCCAGATGTTTTCTTTAATACTCCTGCTGAAAGCAGAGTCATCTGCCTGCACGGTGTAATGTTTTTCCAGCTTCTGGAGGATGGGAAGTATCTGGCCACAGGTTGGAGTTTTGTCACTACTCACAACGAGTGTGGATGCGTAATGCAATCGCATCAGCTGCACAAACTCCTCTGCTTTCCGGAGGTCTTCATTGCCAATTCTGGCCAATCTGCAATATAAACAAAACAAATATTTATTAATTGCTTTATTTATTCACATTTTGTCTTTTCCCCACCAAGCATACTTGTCATTTTCCATGGGCTTTCTTAGCCGTGGGTCTACAGCTGCAGCTTGGAGCGCAGGAAACTGTTCACAGAACCTCTCAATCATAAAAAACAGAGAGTTCCATCTTGTCCTCACATCCAATACCAGCATGTGCTGGGGCAACTCTGAAAGGCACACACATGACATGAGGATTAGTTTAAATTACATTAGCTGACTTTGATAAAAATATTTAAAATGCATTCTTACTGAGGAGTTGTTGCTTCTCTTTGAGGACCACTTTTGCCACGTGAGGCCTCTTCATCCACACGACCACCGAACGAATTCTTGCTGCCCAGTTGGAAACTGAACTGCTGTTGTACAGCTTCTGAGCTCCTAGGTTTAGGGTGTGTGCAAAACATGGAAACTTTATTATGTCCAGCTTTTTCACAGCAACATCCATGTTTGCTGCATTATCCACGGTGGCTGCCACAACTTTCTCTTTGACTCCAAACTCCTCCAGGATCCCATCAATCTCCTGTGCAACAGCTGCTCCTGTCTGTGATTCATACACAGCTTTTGTTTTGAGGACTTTTTCCTTAGTTTTACCTTCCATGACATAGTGCAGGGTTACAGTTAGGTAATGATCTTGTGTAAAACTTGTCCAACCATCCGCTGTGATGGCTGCCTTTCTGATGTATTTTAGTTCAGATATCAGATTACTCTTTTCAACCTCATACCAAGCAGGGATGAGATGGTTTGTTAAACCTTCTCTGCTTGGTGGACGATATTTTGAGTTAAGAGTCTTGGTCATCTCCCTAAAAAAAAAAAAGAACAGAAACAGAACTGAACTTGTTAAACTGACAACTTACAATTTGATATTTATCATTTAAATATTTTCTTACAGAAATTCACGTTGTTCCACTGTTGTAAAAGGGTGCAAACCTTTCACCACGAATCTGGTAACAGATCGATGACATTCGTTTGTTCTTGCCTCAGTCATTTTATTTCTCCCTGCTTCTATGAAAGGAGAAGCTAACGTTGGTGTGCTAGCTCCACTTGTGCTAACACTACTAGCCTCTGACCCAGCCAGACTCCGGCAATCATCGTCAACTAAATGTTACAGGAGAGGGAGATTATTTATAAAATACAGTGGAAGCAGTATAGCTAAAAGGTAACAAGTGAAAGAATTTGACGTTACCTGCTGTAACAACGGAGGTGGACGCTTTCTCTCCACTTCCTTCTCCTCTAAGCAGCGTGTTAAAAACGGTACATTTCTTCAAAATCACCGCATGCTGAGTGGCCAAATGCTTCTGCATGTTCGACGTATTTCCTCCCTTTGTCGTAATGGACGCGTTGCATGCGTTACAAGTAGCCCTGGTCTCATCTTTTTTCGTGAAATGAAGCCAAACGCTTGAGCGCTTCCTCCGCGACGCCATTTTGAACACCACATGTACCATATAGATCTCATATATAGACACCACCACCACTCGGGCGCGCCGCGCGGCGCATGTCTGTGATGTCAGCGCTTAAATATGTCACCACCATGAGTCTGCAGAACCGATAAGCTGAATCGTTAAGACATGCAAGCTACAATTCCATGGAATCGGACTATTAAGAACCGGTTCTCTA
>JBBPBX010051285.1:0-24635 GCA_038048925.1 Garcialebias charrua | reverse complement strand
CTCGGATTCAGGAGGAGCAGTGTGGTTTTCGTCCTGGTCGTGGAACACTAGACCAGCTCTACACCCTCAACAGGGTCCTGGAGGGTGCGTGGGAGTTTGCCCAACCAGTTTACATGTGCTTTGTAGACTTGGAAAAGGCATTCGACCGCGTCCCTCGGGGGGTTCTGTGGCGGGTACTCCGGGAGTATGGGGTACCAGGCCCATTGATATGGGCTGTTAGGTCCCTGTACGACCGGTGTCAGAGCTTGGTCCGCATTGCCGGCAGTAAGTCAGGCTCGTTTCCGGTGAGAGTTGGACTCCGCCAAGGTTGCCCTTTGTCACCGATTCTGTTTATAACTTTTATGGACAGAATTTCTAGGCGCAGCCAAGGTGTTGAGAGGATCCGTTTTGGTGGCCTTAGAATCGCTTCTCTGTTTTTTGCAGATGATGTGGTCCTATTGGCTTCATCAGATCGTGATCTACAGCTTTCGCTGGAGCGGTTTGCAGCCGAGTGTGATGCGGCCGGGATGAGGATCAGTTCCTCCAAATCCGAGGCCATGGTCTTGAGCCGGAAAAGGGTGCCCTCTCCGGGTCGGGGAGGAGGTCCTGCCCCAAGTGGAGGAGTTTAAGTATCTCGGGGTCTTGTTCACGAATGAGGGAAAACTGGAGCGTGAGATCGATAGGCGGATAGGTGCAGCGTCCGCAGTGAAGCGGGCGCTGTACCGGTCTGTCGTGGTGAAGAGAGAGCTGAGTCAAAAGGCAAAGCTCTCAATTTACCGATCGATCTACGTTCCCACCCTCATCTATGGTCATGAGCTTTGGGTTGTGACCGAAAGAACAAGATCTCGGATACAAGCGGCTGAAATGAGTTTTCTCCGCAGGGTGTCTGGACTCTCCCTTAGAGATAGGGTGAGAAGCTCAGTCATCCGGGAGGGACTCGGAGTAGAGCCGCTGCTTCTCCACATCGAGAGGAGCCAGTTGAGGTGGCTCGGGCATCTGGTTAGGATGCCTCCTGGACGCCTCCCTGGTGAGGTGTTCCGGGCATGTCCCACCGGGAGGAGACCCAGAGGAAGACCCAGGACACGCTGGAGGGACTATGTTTCTCGGCTGGCCTGGGAACGCCTTGGGATTCCCCCAGAGGAGCTGCTCCAAGTGGCTGGGGAGAGGGAAGTCTGGGCCTCCCTACTTAGGCTGCTACCCCCGCGACCCGACCCCGGATAAGCGGAAGAAAATGGATGGATGGATGGATGGATGGATGTCTGTTAGCAAAATGTCTCAGGGAGCACTTTCAATGAAACTCAGAAAAATAATAATTGAATTGAAATGGCCACCAGAACACTGTACCTTTGATAACCACAACAATGCCAATCCAAGTTAATTTTACAGATATTGAACTAAAATTTGGTGTGGTAGTAGCTGACAGTCAGTCACAACACATCGAGCGCTAACAGATCATGCAACCTACCCTCTTGACTGTGAATGTTCCATGGTATAATCTCATAATTCATGTCCTAAATCCGTTTTGTCATTGTTGCATTTTACTGGGTGTCATGCTGCCGTCCTGGCGGTCCATGTCCCTCTGAAGTCAAGTTTATTCACTCCAAACTTTGCTTAGTGTCAATCACAATTTACATAAGACTGCCCTTGGAGAAACTAATCACAATTATAATTATTCTTATAGCCTAATTATGCATATGGCATTTGTTTAATGGAGATTTATTTTGAGTAATGAATGTTTAGTCTTGTGGAACATTGCTTTTCCTCTCGGTGTGGCGGAGACGAGTTGCGTCTCGTCTGCCGGGCTCTTCGATCTAATCACCAATCTGAGGCGGGATGAACGGAGCAGGCTTCCTCTTTAGCTTGGTGTCAAGTTTTGAGACCGCTGATGGAAATCCCTGCAGGGCACAGCCTTTGCAGCAGATTCATTTTGGAAGAAAATACAAAGATTCTCATATCGATGTAGGATTTGAACTCTTTATGATTGCACATCCAATATTTCAATGCTTTCTTTACCCCTGCCCACTCCTGGGATGTGCAGCGTTTGTTGCCTCTGGATTTTCAGGAATGGCAATGATGAGTACTAGACTTTGATTGGGGCCACTATAAATCAAACATGACCACAAGAAATGTGTGCAGAAGAAATAATAATAATAATGATGAACACGAGTACAAACAATGCTTTTATGCTGACACATTAGAGACTTTTGGTACAAAACCTACTACTGTACAAGACTTCTCAAAGTGAGGGCAAGAGCATGTCATACCCAGAGATCTCTGTTGCAGCTCTGAGCCGTTCATTTTGGGATTAAGTAGTTGGATCTGAAACTGTCCAGTGGGGGGGGGGTGAGAGACAGTGATTGCCTTTCCAGAGGGAGCAGACAGCATCCTACTGTTGTCTGGATAATCGTTTCTCCAGCGGTCCTCAAGTGATTCCAACAGCTCAGCAGTTGCTCTGTAACAGTTCACCACACACCAATCTAACTGGAGCCCCAGCCTTGACGGGCTCTGCTGCACCGTAAAGCACACAGCATGTCACGCATGACAATGGCAACCTCAGACCGTGACCCGAACCAGTACAGGAACCCCCAAAAAAGCATATCTCGCATTTTAAGATTTCTTTAAAACTCACACTGGCAGCACAGATTACAAGCTTTAGTATGAAAGTAAGCTTTTTAGTACTGAAGGGCAAATAGAATGGTAATGTTTTTGCTTTTGTCTGAATGTTAGCGAAATATCTCATGGAGCAGAACTTTCGGCAAATTAATATTTTGTGAACACCTATAACTGATTACATTTTAGATGCCACAGTGGCTCGAGGTGGTCATAACTGTCAATGTTACAAATCCAATTGGTGGATTTGGTGTGGCAATAGCTGATATCCCTTGGATATTCTCTGAGTGTTAACACATCTTGCACAATCTTACATTGCTTGAGATGGTGCATAGTACTGAAACGACTCTTTCTTATGATAACAGTAAAAGGTTTTAAGTTTAAAACTCTGGCATAAAAGCAGTGGGTGATGTGCATTTCTTCAGAGGATGCTTTGTTTAGAGAAAATGGAAAAAAAAAATCACTCCTCTGGAATTTCTGTGCTCTGTAAATGCTTTCAATCTTGTCAGACTTCACAATAGAATAATCACCGTGAGGAACAGAGACTGTCATGCAGAAAGTGAAGGGTCTTTATAATACCTCTACTTTTCAGTAGGTGGACCTTTTAATGATGAGATGACAGACAGCCACGGGCTCATATTCCTACAGTAAGATGAGTCAGATTTGTTTGGCTGAAGACAATGACACGTCTGATCATGTACAAGGAAGAAACATTCTTACAGACGCTGTAAGCCCTGTGTAAGAACGTTTCTGTAGGCGTAAGATTCTTCATTTTTTTAAATGACAATACTTCTGATGTTCACCTATGGTGATGTTGTCTACAGAACCACTTCCAAAACTCCTCCATGAACTGGACACCAGTTCAAGCAGACATTTGCCAATGGAGCTCCCTTCAGCACTCATCACTGCACTCTTGTTCTTCGGTAAACTGGCCCTCTCTTCACTTCCACAGACAAACAAACTGGTTTCTACTGATCTATAAAACCTAACTGGTAAAACCCCACCCTTCCACTGTTCACTACTCAATATCCATAGCAACATGTGTACCCTCCGCTCCCGCAGCTATGTTACCATATCTATTCGGGTATCCGGGTCATGGTACCACAAGAGGCTAAGATCGGGTAGAGGTAGGGTAGCCAACCTGGGACCAGAAAGTCACGGTTCGACTCCTAGCCATTCCCACATGTCGTGGTGTCTCTGTGCAAGACATTTAATTGCTCCCCAGGCTATCAATAGCTGCCCACTGCTCCACCTCGATATATCCCAGGTGCAATGGGTTAAATGCAGAGTACCAATTTCGTACAATGACAAAATGGGTTCATAATTGTAATTAACTCAGTCGCATTGACATGGAGAACTACACATTAAATGTGTGACGTTTCCCAAATATCATTTTCAAAACATGGAGGATGAACTCAGTTAAACAATTCTCTTTGAGAGTAACCAAACTTTTTAACTAAATGCAAAGTTGCTGTGCGCCATTGTCGATCTACTCTGGAATAAATTGTTTATTGTTCGCTAGAAGACGTAAGTTCCAGCTTAAACCTTAAATGCTGATGGCTTGAATCTTAACGTGTGTTCTGAAAGTGCCTAAAGATGTTGCATGTTCTGTTTGTGCTTGGAGTATTTGCTGAGGAGTCTCAGCTACGATCACACAAAACCTTTAGCTCAGTATTTGTAAAAATTGCTTATTTATGGCCATTCTTGTGCTTGCGGTAAGATGGTGCAATGAGTGTACTTTCTGAACGTTTCCTTAAAATCCAACCGTTTGTTCATGAGATATTTTGCTGACAGTCAAAAACACACATACCGTGTTTTCTGGTGTATAAGTAACAGATTTTTTTCATGGATTTGCCAGTCCCTTGTCCACCAAAGCGACTTACCGGTATATACTTTTTTCCATATTCATAACACAATTTTTGACCGAAGCTTTAAATGTTCACTCATACAGATATGTACCAGAGTAAACATTACCATTTGCAGCCGCTAGAGGCACGTGAGGTCCCTCTAGGCTTTTGTTAACTACCGGTAGGCATATATGTTGTTCCTGTACCGCTACCCCCGCCGCACCCCTACCCCCACCAAACGTTGACCATTAAAGTGCATTTATAAGGAAAAGTTAAACCGAGACACTTTTTTGTTATAATGTCAAAAATAAACAATTGTTTTTAAGTGTTAATCTTGTTAAATTTCGTAGAACTGCAACGGCGAGTCCTTTGCGCTCTCCCGCGGCTGCCAATCAATTTTTAGCACAACACCAGCCCACGTTTCCCTGGAGTCAGCGGTGAAGCATAATAAACACGACTTATACGCAGAAGCGACTTATATATATATTTTTTCCTCTTCATGATGCTTTTTTTGGACTGATGCAACTTATACACCGGAAAGACTTATATGCCGGAAAACACGGTACTGTACATAGGAAAAACGTGACCTATGGGATATAATTAACTGTTAACTTTAGTTCTCAGAGCAGATATAGCTGGTTACGGTACTATTGCATGAGTGCGATGCTGAACAGTGAGTTTCATTAACCTATAAACGAGCCTCTGTAAGAAGGCAATAACTACTTTCAGGCTCTGTGTCCTAAGGGTCTCTGGACATCTAAAACCCTCCCACGGCTCGCTGACGCAAATTGCATTGTCACTTTGCAAATTTGTTCAAGCAATCAACTCAATCTCACTTGAGGTAGCAATCTGACAACGAGAATGATTAGAATCCTGGCCGGCTCGGCGCCTGTCACCAGGGACCGAGCTGAGAGGCGAATCACAATGAAGCCTGAAATTGTGCGTTATTGTTACTTCCCTGTGTTCCTGTTCTCTCTTCTCCATCCACCATTTTACCTGCAAACAAACCTGTCTCCTCTATTCTACCCTTGGCGGATGTGGTAACAAGGTGTGACCGGTAGAGACGAAACCAAAAGGGCAATTGTCTGCAGACCTGCCATCGGTCATGTGTAAAAACTCCTGATCTGGAAGATAAAATATGCAAACGGGGTTTAGAAGGAGAAGCATTGGAGCGGAAGGGCTTTGATATACATTGCGAGGAATTTTGTGGCAAGAGAGGCGGATTTGTCTGGTTTTCCTCAGGTTTGGACAAAGTACATTAAAATGACCTCTAGAATTGTGGGCGAAATGCAGAGGGCAGAGGCAGGCGGCTCTCGACTCGCTTTATATTTATCAGCCTCTCCTCACGCTTTGCTTTCAAGAGGAAAGGTAGTGGGGGTGAAATGACCTGACGGGGACCGAGGGGAGGAGAAGCAGGCTGTTGATTCCCATTTCGGCGCTCCCATCTCCCAGCAGGATTGTCTGAGACACAGATAAATACTGCCAGCACTGCGATTTATAAGCTCTGCAGCAGACACAATTTCACCCATTACCTGACGGACTCAAAAGTCCAACACGCCTCAGCCCCCTGCATACAGAGTGCCACCACTTCAGCTGCTCTCACTCTCTCTACCTTTCTCTACAATTTTTTTTGCTTTGTTTTGTTTTGTTTTTTGAACGTCCAGAGGACCAGACTTAGCTTTTTTTAGACTTTCTCTGAATGTTTTTCTGTGGGGGACCAAAACAAACTCAGTATTATTTAAAGACAACACTTTTATGTTCCAGTAAGGGAGTTCATGAATATAACTTTTTGTTTGGAGTTTGTTTGTTGGGTACGGAAGCGTATTGCAGTCAACCATGAAATTTTTTTTTTGGAGCTTATGTAGTAATAACGTGATACGTATGTAGTAAAAACGTAATACTTTGTAGTAAAAACGTAATACTATGTAGTGTAAAAACGTGATACTATGTAGTAAAAACGTGATACGTATGTAGTAATAACGTGATACTATGTAGTAAAAACGTGATACTATGTAGTAATAACATGATACGTATGTAGTAAAAACGTGATGCTATGTAGTAAAAACGTGATACGTATTTAATAATAGCGTGATAAGTATAGATGTAAATAATAATAATTAATTCAATTTATAACGCACTTTTCATTACTGAAAATCTCAAAGTGCTACACATATATTGAATGCTACACACATTCATAAACCGGTGGCGGCAGACTACCATGCAAGGTGCTTTCCAGTCCTACCGGGAGCAACTCAGGGTTAAGTGTCTTGCCCAAGGACACAACGACACATGGTGCGGGTCCCGGGAGTCGAACCGCCAACTTTCCGATCGGAAGACGACTGCCATTACCACTACACCACGGCTGCCCCCAGATGTAACATTCGCGTAGCCAGTATTTTAGGAGGGGCGGTTCCTTTAAATATATAGTAGACCTGCAAAAAGCCACATGCCTCAGTAACACAATGGAAAGCACGTCTGCTTTCCGCTCCAACAACCCAGGTTCGATCCTGAACTGGTTGAACTTATTTTACTTTATTTTATTTTATTGGATAAATAAAATAAAAGGAGTTTGTGTTAACCACAGGCATATTAAGTCTATGGTGTTAACCGGTTCGACATTAGCGCCGTCTCCATACCTTCTCTTTCCACCTCTCTTAACACAGAACTTGTGTTGTGCGGGAGTTGTGGTCCCGCCTACAACTCCCGCACAACACAAGTTCTATGTTAAGAGAGGTGGAAAGAGAAGGTATGGAGACGCCGCTAATGTCGAACCGGTTAACACCATAGACTTAATATGCCTGAGGTTAACACAAACTCCTTTTTAATTTTATCTATCCAATAAAATAAAATAAAGTAAAATAAGTTAAACCAGGTCAGGATCGAACCTGGGTCGTTGGAGCGGAAAGCAGATGCGCTTTCCATTGTGTTACTGAGGCATGTGGCTTTTTGCAGGTCTACTATATATTTAAAGGAACCGCCCCTCCTAAAATACTGGCTACGCGAATGCTACATCTATACTTATCACGATGCTACTAAATACGTATCACGTTTTTACTACATAGTATCACGTTTTTACTACATATGTATCACGTTTTTACTACATAGTATCACGTTTTTACTATATAGTATCACGTTTTTACTACATACGTATCACGTTATTTCTACATAGTATCACGTTTTTACTACATAGTATCACGTTATTACTACATAGTATCACGTTATTACTACATAGTATCACGTTTTTACTACATATGTATCATGTTTTTACTACATAGTATCACGTTTTTACTACATAGTATCACGTTTTTACTACATACGTATCACGTTATTTCTACATAGTATCACGTTTTTACTACATAGTATCACGTTATTACTACATAGGATCACATTTTTACTACACACGTATCACGTGATTACTACATAAGCTCCAAAATTTTGTTTCCTTGGATGACTGCAATACGCTTCCGTAGTTGGGGGATTCATCTGAAATCACAGAATTTCAAAGACCACACTGATTGTAATTCATGGGTTTCAGTGTCTGATGATCCAGTTTGTGTCTAACAATCTAAAAGTTGCACAACTTGGATATAACAAGAAAAACAAATGGACAAGAGCGAATCCAAAACCAAGTAAACCTCATAAAAAAATCTAAACAAATCAGAAAAACAATTTTGGAAACATCATATATATACAAGTATATAGTATACTGTACATGTACGTAAATAATTTTTGTTGTTGCTAAATTCTGATTTATACAGATTTATACAGATTTATACTGATTTTTTATAAACAAATAAACAAATAAACAAATAAACAAATACAGGATTTATTTACATGAATTTATGACTTATTCTGCTCATTTTTGGTCTATTCAACTTTTTCTACACATTTTTGCTGTTTTTCTATTGCACTTTGCTTTTATTGTTCTGCTTTCAGCAAATCTCAGCTGTTCAAATTAAAATTAGGATTAACAGTTCATAGATGAAACCTTTTCAGCTGGTTTAAGCTTTATAAATAATTCAACAACAAACATTCACGCTGCATTCATGCAGAAGTGCTATTTCTCTTTATTATTATTATTATTATTTTTTGCTTTGTTTTGTTTTGTTTTTTTTGAATGTCCAGAGGACCAGACTTAGCTTTTTTAGATGCCATTTCTCTAGTTAATTTTTCTAAAATTTCCCACAGAACGGTTGTTTTTCCTGTTTCCTGTGCATTCTGTGTGTTTCCTGTTTGTAACATTTTAAGTCTACATGTTATTCTTCAGTTTGGTCTGTGTTGGTACAGATATTCATAAAATGAGATTAAATATGGGTAAACATTGCAGACTTTTTGTTTTAGAGTTGAATGGAGACGTTGATGCTGTGTCAAGCAGGAACTGCACTTGTGTGAAACGATCACTTCTTGAACAATTTATTTTTCTGCCAGCAGCTCTATTTTCTCTCCACTGAAGAGTTGAAAGGTCAGTTCACCCAAATCACAAAAATAATATTTTCTAGCTTATTTGAGTTATAGCTGGACAGTTTGTTGATCTCTTGGTTATCTACTTCCATCTGTGTGTGTGTGTGTTTGTGTGTGTGTGTGTGTGTTGTACATTTGTAGATGTATTGTAAATCCAATGACAACTTTTTGAAAGTGTCATTAAAATTTGGTCATATTTTACTAACAGACAAACAATTAAGGCTACACTTTTAACCAAAGAGCTGACACAGTGAATAGCACATGGAATAAAAGTATGTGGCATTAATGACTCTCATCTATGACCACACCAGATTTTAGCCGGCATATTTGTGAAATTCACTATATTTCAACTGTTTTTGTGTATTTCAAGGTCATTTGCTCGTATAGTGATCATCTTGAATTGGGTTAGCTTCAACAGTGAAAGAGCTGTAGAAGTACATCAACTGGCAGTTTCCTAAATGTTTTATTAAAATTTATTTAGTGGTTTATGTGATATTTTGCTAACAGACAGAAAAGGTACCCTGATGCATGCTCAGAGACAAAAAAGTGATTCCAAATACAGTACTGAACGGCAAGAATACCAGCATGTATGTTTTTATTTTTCAATTCCTTTACTTTTTCAAGTACGGTACTGAACAGTTTTACAGAATTGTATTCACCAGCTCTGCAGACCAGCAGCTTGGTTCCAGTTCTGCAGACCTGCCCTGCAGCGATGAAGCCCACCGCCCTGCAGGTTGATGTGCACGTGGATCATTGAGCTTCAGGAAGCTTTAGGATTATTTGCGACATTCCTGACAGTTCTGTGAGCTGAGCTTAACAGATAGCGTAGATTTGTGTTGCAAAACTTTCCCTCCATTTTGGCAGAAAGCAGCGACTGGAAGCACTGTTGGCTTCTGGGTAATGCAGTTCTTTTGACTGGTCTTAGAGTAAAGGCTTTTTGAAAGAAAATTACAGAATGGCGACGTCTGTCAGAAGTTTTTTTGTTAACTTTTTATCCCGTACCGTCCCAGTCACGTAATATTAAAGTTGACAATTGTTGAAAAACCACGAAAGAACGTAAAAGTCAAACAGCGAAGTAGTGAGAAACTACTGTATTTTGCAAACAGACATACACAAACAAATGCACATACACACAAACTAGCCCAGCACGTTTCATCTTTTCTTGTTGATTTGCTTTAAATGTGAGAATGCATGTGAAAGTCCATTACTGTATATGCACAAAAAAAGGCACAAACCCCAGTCCTTACTTTTGGCTATTTTGTTTCCACAAGTATCAAAAACTACAACCTGTCCTCCCCATTTTCATTCAAAGTCAAATTACTCTTTCAGGGCCCGGCAGTAATATAGGTTAATTGTTGTAGATGGCTGGATCACTTCCACACAGTTCATCCAATTTCCATTTAAATTGGGCTATCGGAGCGTGACACAGTTTCTGCTCGGTCGCAGCCGGACGACACCGCCGCACGGCTGGGTATAAAGAAACCTGTTTACAGGTCGTACCTGAGACTCTCCCGCGGCTCACAATGAATGAAATGCAAGCACACACCTCGCCGGTTCTCTCTGTGGGGCTTTAAAAGGCGCAGAGAGGAAAAGCTCATATAGTCGAAGCGGTCAAGTGAGTGTACATTAAAGCACTGTCAGTCTCCTGATGGTTGTTGTTGGTGCCTGAACAATGAAGGAGGACATGGTGCTCCTGATTTCTTCCTTTATCTGCTCCATAAAGATCCTGTGAGGCCCGTCCACCTCCAGCTTCACTGTTCATGTTCAGAATTCATCACCTCCCAAACAAGTCAAGCTCGACAAGACTGTTTTAGATCCCAGCTGTGGTTTTAAGATCTCACTTCTGCTTTTATAAGTGGTGAACCTTAATGATGTTTGATTGGCACTTTTATTTTATGTACAGTGTAAAATCAGGACTCAAGAAAATCTTCTTTTTTTTATTATGAACTTGGAATGCGTGAGTAACCTTGATGTTTTCAAACATACTCAGAAAAATGGCATTTTCTCTGAAATTACTGACATTTACTGAAGAAGTTACAACTAAACGATTAAAGGTAAAATAAGCAGAGGCTCAAATGAAAAGAACACAGGCTACAGACTAAAAACTGCAGAACAATAGCTGGCAGCTTGACGAAGAGAAAACGGCAAATAAAATTTGCAAAACGAAGGCTAAGAAGTGGCAGCTGGCCAATAGAGGGCGTCGCCTCACCACTCACACCACTCACCATATTACCTTGAAGACATAAAAATGTTTTGATAAAAATTAAATTATAAAATAAAAATATCTCAAGATATATATATTTTTTGTTCTTGTGTAAGATAAATATTTTATAGTTGATGAGTAAAGTTGTTTCTTTCAAAAAACGTTGTTGCTGATTGATGACGTGTTTCCGCCCTGGGGGCACAAGAATCTTTGTCCATAGACTCTTGTTAAAAGTTGTACATGTGCAGTTAGCTCCTCTTCATTACAAGATATAGGACTATTCTAGCTGCAACTCTCCGGCGCCCAGAGTATGGGCGCACAGTACGGATCGTTTTTCTGGTCCCGGAACAAATCATACGGTGACACTTTTTTCAAATATATATGTTATATAAGCAAATTGCAAGTATACAACAAACAAATGAAGTATACAGAAGAACACAGCACTTACATGAACAAACAACCAGTGGTGTTAGTTAGACAAACACATGCAAAGATTCACATATATACAGTACATATAGAGCTTGTCCTAAGGGCCTTTTATTGGTAGAGTGTGTTATTAATTTAACATACAGTATTATACATATACTGTATATATACTGTATACTGTATGCTGTGTATATATATATATACATATATATACACACACACACACACATCTATATNCAACAGCACGAACAAGTGACTCTTCAGGAGATGGAGCAGGTTGTGGCTCAGTGAACAGAGCTTGTACATCATTCAGTGTTTTTCCCTCTGCCTGTAAGAGTGCGTTCAGTTTAACATCAAAGTCATCCTGAGGACTTGGCTTCCTAAAGGCAGTAATAATTGGCCAGGCTGCCAATCCTGTTGGTGCCATCACTTCCGGTGGAACATTTTCTATCGTCACTTTCTCTCGGCATTCACAAAGTACGAGCACCTCATTGTCTGTGTCATGACAAATCCGTCCTCTTACTCGTACTCGACCCAGACACTTGATAGTTTGCATTGTCTCTTCAATAACTGCTATTTCAGTGTTTTCAGGGACCACTGTCAAAAGGGTAGGGGAGACTGGGGTAAGTTGAGCCAAAGGGTAAGTTGAGCCACCCCTTGTTGCTAATAAACGGTAAACAAAATTGATCATGTGACCAAATATTTAGGAGGAGGGTGTCATTTCATGGAGTCTGTGAAGGTAAGAACCACATGGGTAAAGTGGTTAGACATTTATTTCTGGAAAAACATTTTTCACTCTTGAAAGTGAATTTAGTCTATCATAAGTTTCATGAGAATTGTGTTTAGACCAAAATAGATAATTTTAAATTTGTTTTATACATCAATTGTGGTATCTATGAGCTACAACATGAAGTCTTCAAACTAGCATAAAAATGCACTACTTTAGCTGTGGAGACTAATAATGTCAAAATGGTAGCTCTGGGGTAAATTGAGCCATTTCACCAGGGGTAAGTTGAGCCGGTGGCTCAACTTACCCCATACACTTAAGTGTATTTTAGCTGTAGCCTATATGTCTTAAACATTAAATCAATATTCTGCATTTGTATGATTAGAGAGTGGACATCATGCCTCGCGTATATAAGCGCGAAACAAGTAGGGGAGCCACCACTGATGTTCTTGAAAGAGCCACCAGTGAAGTAAGAAAAGGGAAGTCTATTCGAGCAGCAGCTAAGGATGCCAAACTAGACAGAATGACACTGAAGAGGTACATTGACGAAAAAGAAAAAGCACCTTTGAAAAAGACAGGCTATGCTGGAGTAGCAGAGGCTAAAAGGATTCTCTCAGATGACATGGAGTCTGAACTTGCCAAACATATTAAGAATCTGGCAGACCAGTTTCATGGGCTTACTACCCTCAAATGCAGAGAACTTGCCTACGAGTTTGCAAAGCGAAACAACATCCCTGTGCCAGTCTGTGGAGATTGCTAGGGAGAATGGGATCGTGATGCTCACTTTGCCACCTCATACATCCCATAAAATGCAGCCCTTGGATGTGTCAGTCTATGGACCATTCAAGACATATTACAACAAGGCCATGGACAGTTGGATGCGAACCAACCCTGGACAAATTGCTTCCATTTATGCCATCCCAGAGATTGTGCATGAGACTTTCCTGTCAGCAATGACACCAAGAAACATCCTGTCTGGATTCAGGTCCACTGGAATCTTTCTTTTCAACCAAGATATCTTCCCACAGGAAGCCTATGCACCATCCATGGTCACAGACAGACCCAACCCTGACGAGCTATCTGACCAGTCATCTACTTCAGCTGATCTACCAGCACCTAACATCACAGGGCCTGAGTCATCATCACTTTCTGGTAGTTCTGTCTCTCCCAGCCATCCAGGATACATATCTCCAATATAAATAATGCCATTCCCAAAGGTGATGGCAACAAAGCCTAAAAGGAAACGTACAAAGGTGAAGACACGAATCTTGACTGACACACCTGAGAAGTTGTTGTTGGAACAAGTCAAAAAGAAAAAGAAAAGAAGAAGGCTGGAGAACTTCTCAAGAAACAGGGTGCAAAAAAGTAGGGATATGGGCGGCTCATCTTACACCAGTCCTATGCTCAACTTACCCCATTAAGGGGGTAAGTTGTGCCACAAGACCACTTTTTTTAGACATGCTTTATTATTTGAACAGTTGTGTTTCACACCCATTCTGTTGTTTGAAGGGATGCACAACAACCTGAAATATATGCAGATATATTAGTTGGCAACAAAACTATGATTGTCTTGATGTAGTGATCCTAAATATGAAAAATGGCTCATCTTACCCCAGTCTCCCCTATGACTCTCATCAAGTCCTTCTCCACGACACCACTTCTTCAGCTTGTTAATTAGTGTGTTTGCCATGTTTTATGTGTGTAAATGTGAATGTAGAAATGTAAAGAGCAGCAAATAGAGTAAAACTGAACAGGTTTAGAAAAGCTAAGCTAAATGTTCAGTCTCCCAGCAGTGCCTCCATTTATGTAGCCCACCTTTACCCTCTGTCTGTAGGTAAGGGCCTCCTAGATTCTTACATTTAGCTTTAGACTTTAACTACTCTTAATTGCTGAACTTTTAATACACACTGTGGTCATCTCACACACACTCTGTTTAAATAACCAAACCATAAGTAAAATATGAACTCAATTTACTGAACATGTTTTAAACATTGAACAACTCATACAATATAACACAAAAACGGTATCTGTAGGCAGATTACTCACTGTAAAGCTTCAACTAAGTGAGGGGCCCACTCACCAACCACACACAGACACCTGCCGGCTTATCTAACCCTAAAACATTAAAGTTGCAGGCCTGAGCGACGCTTGGGAGCGGTGAGGCCCAAAACGTAATGGCCGCTTCACTCGTTGAGCAAATAAATAAACCAAACACAGTACCTGGTTTAGTACAGTAGTTCACTACAGACCCTGGTCCCAGTTCAGGCGAAGAAGAAATCCAAACCAAGATGGTGATGCAATCAGCTGTCTGCAGGTCCAGGTTTAACTTCAATGAGCAATGTAATCCAGAGGAACTCTTCTGGCAGTCCATAAACACTCCAGTTATGACAATCTTCACCTCCAGGCCGGAATGATGAAGATGCAGTCTCCCCAGCAAGCTGAACAAGCTACACTAGGTTTACTGTGCAGCATTCACTGAACTAGTGAATGCTAAATGTTTAATGTTAAACTGCCTCAAAGTGCAAAAACACAGAACTGTAGGACAAAGTTCAAGCTGAAATTGTCCCTTGTAGTCCCAAGAACCATCAAACAGGTCTCCACTGACAATCACTGTGTTAGCAACCAGGAAACTTATTTAATTAGTCCAAAATGCAGCACACCTGTCAACTCTGGTGTGCTTGGCTTTCATCAAGTTCAAAACCCTGACTGCTCACACTTCCTTTTGGCTTTTCACAATAAAGCAGAAATAAAATACAAGCAACAAAATGTTATGCTTTCTTGCTTTTAACTTACACTTGTGTATTTTAAACAGTGTTAAAGCATATTACAACATAAATAAATGAAATACAATTGTAGCTATATTTACAACATATTTAACTTAGGAGTTTTTAGACCTAAAATGATTGTCTGGGTTACATGTTAAATGTACATTAAAGTGAAACTGAACACAGGTTGAGATGGTAACTCCTCCCCCAGGCCAGATTGAAAATTTCCCTCAAAATGGGCGTGTCGAGAGACAAGCAGGGGAGGAGGTTGGGGGTTGTCCTGTGTTCACGCCCCCTCTAGTGGTAAACTCTCACCCCTCCCCAAGTTTAGATTTCAAAATGGCGGATAGTCACGTCTTCATGCCTAAACTTGTACTAAAATAACAGTTGTAAAATGTTGTTGCGTGTATTTAATCACACACAGTATGCTTCTGAACACTGAACACATGAAAAACCTGTGTTTAGCTGCATGGCATGCAGTGTACGGCTGTGTTTTTGTCATTGTTTGGATCACAAGTGTTGTAGTCCAGCTGCAGCGACTTTAATTCACCACATCTTATTACTTAGCACATTACAAAAGTAACGTTTCATAATATATTTTATTTTAAAATATTGATTTCATCTACCCTCGATTTTTTTGACGTTTTGGCTTAATTTTAACATGCAACCTAGAACTGAACACACGTTTTTTGAATTTACTATAAATGAGCACTAAACAGTGGTAAAATCTTGTTTTCCAAAGATCCGTGTTTAGAAACATTCTATAAGCTTGTATGATATATTTGTTAGGACGTGTATACAGTATTTGTTTAAGCTATGTGTCGGCTAATCAAAACTGAGCACAGCTGGTAAGATTTATTAGAAATATTTTTTTTAATGCAAACCAAACAAATTGCAATGAATTTAAAAATACTGTATCCTTTCAAATGTTTTTTTCAGAGAACTGTGATGACTCAAGCACCCATGCAGCAGCCACGCAGAGTAATTGCAGCCAGGATTACATGGTGGGTCATGTCCTTTAACCAAGACGATCCCATGATGATGCAGAGAGTCTCGGCCAGAGCTGCTGCTTCTCCTGAGACCTGCATCCACGACAATGTTGGTACAGCTGAGACCCTGGTGTTTGTTTCTGGCTGGCAGGTGCAGCATCTTGAAGGTGGTTGGGACTGCTTTCTCTTCTGTCCACTGCATCCATACAGAGGAGCTGGAGGTGGTGTCCCGTGTGACACGACACAGAACCTTTTTGTTGTTTTGAATTAACTTACTGTTAATAAAATGAATCATAAACAACTAGTTTTTGTAATCAATTTCTTTATTTATTTTTTGCCTCATGCATGAGGACAAATCTGGGACACGATGCAGCGGTCGACTTCCCACTCCATCCCGACCCTGGATATTTGCAGTCCTGAAAAGAGAAAAGATCAAAAGTTTAATCTGAGTAAATGTAACATTTTAATGGAGAAAGATGTTGATTCAAAATTTCACAGTGTCAACAAATCCCCAAAATGTTGGGACAGGTAGCAATGAAGAAATAAACAAGAATTAATGTTGCATAAACTTTTTTTAATATAATGTCCGCCATAATAAAAGTAATAAATAAAATAATAAATAAAAACATAATAATTAAATAATAATATTAATACCTGCAGACAGAGGGTAGGGTACAAAAGTAATAAATAAAACATGAATACAGTACCTGGTGAATCAGCTCATGTCACCTCCAAAGTGACATGTGAACATGTCTCCTTGATGCTTGATGTCTGTGAAGCACGGCTCAGAGATTCCCTGGATGTGTAACGCCTCATGGATCTAAAAACAAAAAACAAAATTGAATCACCTTACAAACAAGCATAATGTACTTGAGAAACATTACTGTTTTCACTTTGTTGATCTGTCGAACAGATGACCCAGTGCAAAATAAATACTGCTGCCCATGATACTCAATTCACCAAGTACATATTATTTTATAAATACCTTTGATCCACAACATTATTTGCAGCAAAAGAACACCGTGTCTAAAACATCGTAACTAGTACAACAGCTAAAATTAGCAACAGCAAGTCTCCATTGGTTTTTGATGTCACGGTCTTCCTTATCTGAGTTCATAAGAGTTCACACACTCTGCGGTGTTCATAAGAAACACTAGATTTTTAACATTTAAACACAACTACAACACAAACTAACGTTGATCAGCAACAGAACGCCACGAACCTTATGTGGGGCCACACCGAAGCAAAGCTGCAGGCCGCAATAAACAGCACATGAAGAAACACGTCATATACTCAAAAGATAAATTATGGAATGGAAAGGTGTAAGATGGTACTCACCTCCAAACGGATTGTACCCTGATGGTGTAAGGGTGGGTGAACATCAGTTTGAAGAGCTTTCTTGGAACATCGTGGCTCTTCTATGCTAATGCTATGTTGCTAATCGCTAATCCAACCCCTGAACTCTGGAGGGGGAGTGACCATAGAGTGACCTTCTCGGGGGAGTGGCTCCACTTTTATACACAGGCAGCAGAGGATGTGACGAAATTGTGCGAAAATTAATGACTGTGCGAAACGTAAACTAATGAGAAAATCAGGGTGCAATACCACAGTTCAACCCATAGGACTACGAATACTCGTTTTTAGACCAAATATTGCCGATTTTAACTAATACGAACAATTTCATGAAAATTAACACAAAAATAGTGCTCTGAAACATTTTAAACACATTCTAGGGAGTTTATCAGCTAAAAAAAGTTAAATTTGGGTTTTGTTTCACTTTAACAAGCAGGATCAATATTAGGGATGTAGGTGACTGGCCGGGGCGCGGCGGGGCCCCATGCTGATTGGGATCCCCAGGCAACGGCATCATTTACCTACATGGTAGATCCGAGTCTGTTCTCCGCTCTGCTCCCTCCCCCTCCAACCCTCCCTCCTCTCTGCTCTTTACGGTGGGGAAAAAGGTAAAACAAGCAGCTACGGAGCCAGCATAAGAGCTTGTAAATAAGTTTATTGGTTTTTACTGATAGATAATTAGTTATTAGCGGTACTGCATTTTAAATAAAAATAGCACAAATCCGCTTATGAATTATAAAAGTTAGTCAAACCACAAAAACGCTGACAAAAAGTTTAGGTCCACTGTAAGCGGATTAGCGCTCTCTAGCGTTCATATGCCCACCACTGATTATTATTATTTTCAACTTACAAACGGCCCGTAGGTACGGAACTCGCTCGTAAGTCGGGGGCTACCTGTATTTTGATATTTAGTAGACTGGAAGTCTGATTAATGGAGCTGTAAATTCCTCTTATTACGAGGGCTGTTCATGATAATGCATGTTTTCTTTTTTCATTTAATGCCAACCCTGTACGTATTGTGTTTATTCTGGTAATTAAGTCCACATTAGATTCATTCATATAACATCGCGGAATCTAAACATCTTCATTAAACACACATGTAACAAAAATCATGAGTATTTTATTTACATTTCATAATTCAAGCCACTCAGAGTTCTACGACATTAAAAAGAAAGTGTATATAAATTTTAAAAAAAGCTTGAAAAGATTTGAGCGACAAGGAGACCTATGTACAAGTTTGTTTGTAAAAAGTCTTTAAGTTAAACACTTCTGTTTTCCTCTGCGGTGAGTTGATCTTCTACCTGTGTTGAGCGTCACCTGCAGTCACCTGCCGGCTGACGTTACTCTGAACAAAGTCTTTCAGGCCGTTGAAGCCCTGATTGAACAGATACTCCAGGTACCAGCTCCACGGCTTCGAGTCCTGAAACACACGTGGTCGAACCGAAGACGTTGCGATTAATCTGTGAAGCTCGGGCTTCGAACTACATCGGGAATTTATAGTGAGTGTAAAAATGAAACGGTGGCTGTATGTACCTTTAAGGAATTGAGGTTGATGTCCTTTCTGCTCGGCCAGCACTGATAAAAACAGGACAGAAATCTCACAAGGTCATTGCAAAACAATAAAAAAATAAAAAGAGTAGTTTAATATTAAACACTATTAACTCTGTTAGAGGCGCCTATTAATAATGAAGTATCGGTCTGTAATGCATCATCTTTGATTGATAAGTTCATACTACTGTATTTTCTGGCATATAAGTCGCAGTTTTTTGCATAGATTTGTCAGTCCTGTGACTTTTTCGCCGAAGCGACTTATATACGTATTTCTTTCCATATTCATAACGCAATTTTTGACTGACGCTTTACATTTTGAAGAACTGCAACAGCGAGTCCTCCTCAGCTGTTGCAGGCAGAGGAACGCTGGAGAGCTAGCGGCTCCGGCTGCGTTGGATGATGGATGGATGGATGGATGGATGGATGGATGGCGCTGCACCATCCAGGCGAAATGAAGCAGTTTTGACCATTAAATAAATGTGACTTATATGTTTTTTTTCCCCCTTCATGATGCTTTTCTGGACTGATGCAACTTATACTCTGGAGTGACTTATACGCCGGAAAATACGGTAATTGGTTGAACTTGTGGGTCTAATAGGCAAACTGTAGAAAGCAGCTGAATGCTGATCAATCAAATTATCAAAAAAAGAACAATAAAACAATAAACTAAGACTGGTTTTGTTTAACGGTTGTAAAGAACCAACCTTCTGGTGAAAGTCCAGAGCGTAGCTCATGAAGGCGGGGTGGTGGATGAAGTCAAAGCTGGTCCAGTACTGCGGGACTTCGCTGTTGAGGAGAAGCTCCTCTCCCAGCTGAATGTCCGAACCCGGAAAAAACATCCTGGAGTTCCACAGGCAGTTGACCATGAAGACGACGCAGTGGTTGAAGTCCTGGAAAGTCTGTCGGCTGATGTGAAAGGCCTGCTGGAGAAGAGGCGAAATGAAGAAAAACTTACTAAATAAAAATAAAAAGTCCAGCTGAGCCACTCAGATCCAATATTTGTCGAATAATTCACATGCTATTTACAGAGTGCATGTTTTTCTTTCCTAATCAAATGAACAGGTGGCATTTTCAGGGAAGCATACTGACTGCCTGAGAGGTAAAACTACAGTACTTAGAAAGTCAGACTGATGCAGAGGCTTCAAGATTCTTAAAACGCTTCATATAAAACGACCACGGCAGTAAGTTAAAAGATATATTTTCTAAGTGGCTGATGGGTTTGAATGTAAATGAATCGTTTTCAAACATGAACTCTCATCTCTCCTTACCTCCTTCTGTTTCTCTTGACTCTTGGCTGACATCAGGTTCACTTTGTACCTGGACAAAACAAAACGAAACGATTCGCTTATCATAAATAACAAAAAGTGTTCATTCTATGGAGTCTAAGAAAATGTCTGGCAATTAAATACAATTTCTCTTTTTAAAAACGCATTTACATGTAAAATTTAGTTAATTTGCTTAAAAACCCGAGTGTTATCAATCAACAACCAATAGACAATATTTTATTACAGACCAGTTAAAAAATTATGCTATATTTTTCCCATTAAGGACTAGAAGAGAGCTGTAATTTGGGTCCTTAAAGCCTCTCTGCGAAATAAATCATACATTAGCACGGAAACACGTTGGATTCACAAAACACATTTACTACGAGCCATGCCCCAGAGGAGTAAGAAGTCTCGACCTGTGCATGATGTAGGCCAGTCTGTCCACGCTGACTGGGTCTGTGGCAAAGAAAGCTGGGTAAAAAACTCCAAGAGGAGGCATGATCACGAGGGGAAGGCCAAACTTCAGAAAAGTGTCACACACCTGAAACAGGAGGAAAGAATTCAAGCAAAAACGCAACACAACAGATGTGTGGCAGGGATTAAATCATTTTTGGTTCAACTGAACCACATATGTCAAAGTGCCGGCCCGCGGGCCACATCCGGCCCGCAAACTCATTATACAGTAGTGGAGTTTTTTTATTATTATTTATTTATAATATAACATTGAGCATGCATCAGGGTTATTTATAATATATTTGTTATAAATAGCTACATTATAAAACAATGTAAAATACTAAAAACAGGAACATGTCTGTGTTGATTTATGCCAAGAACTTAGCAGATGTAAAGCTATTTAATATTTCATTTAATTCATTTATTCATTCATTTAAAAGAGACGAAATAAAAAAAATCATCAAAAAGAAAACAATGAATGAAAAGAGTGCAGAAAGAATAAAAAAAAATCTTATATCACCCCCTTATAATAAACATTGAACCAGTCCGGCCCTTGGCTTGTAGCAATTTTTTTTTTGGGGGGGGGCCTCGGTGTATTTCATAGACACCCCTGAACTAAACTAAGCATGTTTTCAGATTCCTAGCTTTTTAAGCTGCATTTTGATACAGAGGTCATCCTGATATGAGCAGCTCAAGAGATTTGTCTTCGTTATTGGAATAACCCCTGAGAAACTGGTCTGAATCGTCCTTTTAGTCTATTGAGGATTTTGTGACATCGTTTGAACGAGGAAACCTCAAACCATATGTGAATATTGAGGTTTCCCAGCTGGTTTTGAAAATAGCTTCACTAGCATACAGCAAAAGCAGCAAAAATTTAGGGCTATTCTGATCAAAATCACCATTACCGGTAGTTCATTGGAAAAGGGCTTGATTTTATTATTTAGGGTTATAGTTTGTATATTTCATTCAAGGGACCCATAAAAAAATGTATTTATCATATTTTGACAAAATCCAATTTTTGCAAGATTTTCAACTAATGCAGTGAGGCTGGATCAATCTCACTACACTGCCTTGGTTTGACGCTGCGGGTGACATATGTGGCCCGTGTTGGCAAAATGTGTCAGAATGAGCACCGGCGGCTGCGCAAAAAAACCTGTTCATTCATTTATTCCATAATTGTGATTTGTGTACAAAACAAGTCCATGGGAAGAAGAAAAGAAACATCCAGCGAGCCCAGTAACTCAAAAAGCATATTATCTTCCTAATTAACTTTTTCTAACAGGTGTGTGTTCAGAAATATACAATTGTCCTATAACTCATAATTTCCTTTAAATTAACCTTTTGTTTTTTTTACCGGCTGATGTTACACTGGGAAATCCCTTTGTATAATGTTTGCCATCACTGTGAAGCTTTGGGACTATAATTCTTGAATTCCTGATGACACTCCTCCAGACCAATAAATCAAGTTTTCAAACCAGCACACACAGAAACAAAACTAACTATGGTAACTACCGGTAACTCGCTGGTGAACTACAAATCCTGATGAAGCTGAGACGGACACTGGTAATTGGAAAATCTTAGTAACTCACTACTGAGAAATCTTCTTGTGACTCATTTTGCAGCACATATATTTAAGGTCCATTGGGTATTTTAAAACCATTTGTGTTGAGTGGAAAATATTGCATAGAATAGTCTAAATGATGACATGTTGGACTTAAAACAAAACAAAATCAAATCAATGTGTTTTATGACATAAGGAGTGAAAAGTGAAAGGCAACCAAAAGCAACATTTTAAAATGAATCGCATCTTTGTTTACTTTGTTGCTACATTTATTATCTGTTCCCACAAGACCCAATGTTTCAATAAATCACTACCGGTAGTTTTATTTCTGTAAAAATCTAAGATCGAAGAGATAGAGGAGCAGTGAAATATGCTGAGTCAAATTCAGTAAACACAAATGTTTATTTTTCTTTTTACATTAGACGACTATTTATTACAAAAGCAAAACAATTACTCTTCAGCACGTTATCTATAATTTACACACCTCAAACCCTGAAAACATCCCTTAAAAAGTCAAGACGTTTCCAGATTTAAAGGATTTGTAAAAACCCTGCAGATATGTGCCGAGGACTTCTTGGGCCCTCTGGGTTTTTAAAAGTCTAATGTGCTGGACTAAACCGGGCTGAGGTTCTGTTTAAGCCACCAAAATGATCCTTCTGTTCCTAACGTGTGTAATCAGTGAGAAAAAGAAGCCCTGAAGAGTCTTTCTTCTCATTTAAGCTTCAAGTCTGACATGAAACGATAAGAGCTGTTGCCGAGCAACAAGCAAAAAACCACAAAACCTTCATGTTTTCAGGACACTTCATCCCATCCTCCTTACGTCAGCGATATTCTTTAAAGCCTGTTGGAAGCATACTGCTTTAAGATCAACAAGCTGCACGTAAATGTGCACGTTTCTGTAAAATATCTGGTTGCATTTGCGTGAAGAGAGAATCTTTAAATAAAGTTTGAGCTGAACCGGACAAGACAACGTGGTTATAGCAGCTTCGGCTCGCTTACGGTTTCATAAAAATCCAGGATGAAGCTGAGGAGGAGGGTGTGGCAGCCTTCCAGCTGAAGGCTCAGCGACGCCAACCGGCCCACGAAGTGAATCAGCTCCATCACAGAGTCCTTGAACCCCGACAAAGTTATGTTTCTGGGACAGAGAGAGCACACCGTCACCCACACACCCACAAAGTCATGACAAAACAACATCAGGGCTCGTTATAAGCTCAGGCCTCAGCGCAAAAGAAGTGAAAATATCTATTTTTGTATATAAACAAGTCCATATAGACACCGTGTAACAATCCCGATAAATAAATAAAAAATTAGAAAATCTTCCTAATCTACATAACTTCAAATCAAAGTTTTCTAACAGGCACCTCTTCAGAAATATTCCTTTGTCCTAGAACTTTATTTAAAATGTACAATTTTTCTCTGCCTTAGCAATGGGAAATCCCTTTGTATAATATGAAGTTTGGGAATTCCACGTTTTATTTACCGGTATATAGCGCTGCAAATTGTGATATTAACCTGATTTCTCATAAACAGAACTAGCTTGTTGTTAGCCAGGAGATAAGGAGACTCATTTTGTGAGCATGAGTCACATTTGTTGAAATGGACGGCCACAATATCTGCTAATTGGAGCGTGTTAAGGCAAAAAAACTAATTTCAAACCAGTGTTTGTAAAGTTTTCACAAACAGTCTATAAGAGATGTGTGTGTGTGTGTGTGTGTGTGTGTGTGTCCTTGTTTATGCTACGTTGTAAGGCCCAGTTTTCTGAGTTTTACCAAATTGTGAGGCCCAACTGGTTCTTATGGGGCCCAAAGCCCGGGCCCCATAAGAAGAAGTCCCGTTGGTGGGTTAGGGGTTAGGTTTAGGACTAAGGTGTGAATTGAGGATGTGTTAAGGTTAGGGTTAGGTATGCATTGGTAATGGTTAGGTTTAGGGTAAAGGTCAGGGTTAGGCTATAGAAATGAATGAAAAATGAATGGAAGTCAATGCAATGGCCCCACAAAGATAGTAAAACAAACCTGTGTGTGTGTGTGTGTGTGTGTGTGTGTGTGTGTGTGTGTGTGTGTGTGTGTGTGTGTCCTTGTTTATGCTACGTTGTAAGGCCCAGTTTTCTGAGTTTTACCAAATTGTGAGGCCCAACTGGTTCTTATGGGGCCCAAAGCCCGGGCCCCATAAGAAGAAGTCCCGTTGGTGGGTTAGGGGTTAGGTTTAGGAATAAGGTGTGAATTGAGGATGTGTTAAGGTTAGGGTTAGGTATGCATTGGTAATGGTTAGGTTTAGGGTAAAGGTCAGGGTTAGGCTATAGAAATGAATGAAAAATGAATGGAAGTCAATGCAATGGCCCCACAAAGATAGTAAAACAAACCTGTGTGTGTGTGTGTGTGTGTGTGTGTGTGTGTGTGTGTGTGTGTGTGTGTGTGTGTGTGTGTATGTGTGTATGTATGTATGTAT
>JBBPBX010051283.1:5637-24636 GCA_038048925.1 Garcialebias charrua | reverse complement strand
TTTAAGATGAAGAGGGCGGAGGTGCGTGTTGAGGGATGGGGAGAAAAATATCTGCAGGAACAGTGCTCCCACAGCGAGTCAGCTCCCCCGCTGACCCTGCGTACCCCCCCAGCTCGCCAAGGTCCACCCAAGGAGCGAGGAAAAAGAAACACCTCTCCGACCGCCAGGCCATTGAGCCAAGACCAGAGAGGACACGGCCCCGAGGGCCGCCAACAGCAGAACCAACAGCCCACACCCACCAGGGCCGCCGTGACCCCTGCGAACCGCAGTCAGCCCGCCGTCCAAGAAGACACAAAATCCCACATGGACGACACGGCCAAGAGCGCCCGCCCAACCGCCGACAGAGCCAGGAAGCACCAAGAACAGGCCCCAACCAGGGCCCGCACACCGGCCAAGCATGTCCAAGACCATCATCAAGGGCATCCACTTAATCCCCACCCCAGAAGAAATACTATACCCACCCTTCATATTTACAACTTTCAGAACACATAACACATTAGACACCCAGGCTGGGTTTGCCCGCCCCCTCCCATTGGCCACCAGTCACGCCCCCAGACACCCACCCCCCAGCATATGAACCCCCAACCCACCAGCGAGCCGAGAGCCCCCGGCCAGAGCCGGGCACCAGAGCGCCAGCCAGCCCATAGCCCGGCGACCCGCCCGCCAGAGCCCAAGACCCCCGACCCCCACCAGGCCCAAGCCCGGGGACGACACGCCCCCAGAGTCCCAAGCCTCCGGCACCCGCCCCGAAACCACCCCAGCACAGCCGGGTCACCGACCGGCGACCCATGACCGCCGCCACCGACCACCCGAGGGCCCGCATGCCGTCCCTAGCAGATATCCCCCAGAACCCCCCCGGTCCTCCCCAGGTCGAAGACAAGGTCCTCCCCGCCCAAGCAGCCCCAACCCCCCGGCGCCCCAAACCCCAACCTCCCCCCCTCCAGTCCCAATGCCCCACAAGGCCACAACCCAGACCCCCCACCCTCACTACGTAACGGAGCCGATCAAAGAATGCCAAATAGATTGATCCAATGTGTCGGCAGATGCTGTTTCAAGACTAATATGATCTAACAGGAGATTTTTATACTGATTAATGCTAAGATTTTTTTTATTTTTCCAATTTACGAGTATGGTTTTCTTTGCGATGCATAAGGCAGTGAAAAGCATATAGGATGTATTTTTTTCTAGTATAACATCTTCAAAGATACCCAATAAGCAAACAGATGGAGAGAGTGGGATATTAAATTTCAAACATTTAGACAAGTCTTCACATACCTGTACCCAGAACCTCTGAACGGGTGGACAGAACCAGAGCGCGTGAATATAATCATCAGGTGTGTTACTTATGCATTGTGAGCACTTGTTAGATGGTGTAAAGCCCATCTTAAACATTCGCTGACCCGTATAATGTACTCTATAGAGAACCTTATATTGTATTAATTGTAAATTGGAGATTCTAGTCAATTTAAAAGTATTTGAACATACTTGAGACCAAATTTTTTGTTCAAAGTTGATTGATAAATCTGACTCCCATTTTTCAACAGGTAGTGCTATCGAGTCATCGATTCTAAACAATTTTTTATATATTTTAGATAATAATTTGGGTGGTTGAAAATTAATAAACTCTAACACACATGTTGGTGTTTCCAACAATGTTTTATTAAGCTTAAATTTCTTTTTTACAATTGACTTAATTTGTTGGTATTGTAGGAAATATTTATTATCAATGTCATATTGTATTATTAATTTATTAAATGGAATAAAGTCTATACCCTCAAATATGTGTTCCAGACATTCAATACCTTTCATTCTCCAACCTGTGAAATTTAACATATTATTTTCTTGTTGAATGTCAGGATTGTTCCAGAGAGGTGTATGTCTACATGGGAATAGTGAAGACTTTGTCATTTTCAGATACTCCCACCATGCTGTCAGAGATGAGCTAATATTGATGCTCTTAAAGCAGACATGTCTTTTTAAATCTGTACTGATAAATGGTAGATCTGAAATCCTAATATTATTACATAAAGTTTGTTCTATATCTATCCAAGTTTCATCTAGTGCATTCGGTTTTAACCACTTTGATATATATTGTAACCTGTTGGCTAAATAGTAGTAATAAAAGTTTGGAAGTTCTAATCCTCCGGTATCTTTAGATTTCTGTAATGTTTTTAAACTAATACGTGGAGTTTTATTTTTCCAAAGGAATTTAGATATAGAAGAGTCCAGGGACTTAAACCATTCAGTTGAAGGTTTATTTGGAATCATTGAGAATAAATAATTTATTCTCGGCAGCACCATCATTTTTACTGAGGCAACTCTTCCCATAAGTGATATGGGTAGAGATCTCCATCTAGTAAGATCGTCTTCAATTTTCTTTAATAGTGGGATATGATTTAATTTTATTAAATCCTCCAATTTAGGAGAGATATTAACACCTAAATATTTAATGTTACCTGATTGTAGTCTTTCATTAAGAGAATTATTAAACATGCAATTTATTGGAAGAACTGTAGATTTTGTCCAGTTTATAGAATAATCAGAAACTTTTGAAAATGAGTTTATTAACTTTATAACATTAGATATTGAGTTTCCTGAGTTCTCAAGAAAAAGCAAAACATCGTCAGCATAAAGACTAATTTTATGTTCTATGTTTCTACCCTTTATGCCTTTAATATCCGCACTTTGCCTTATTGCTGCTGCTAAAGGTTCAATAAAAATAGCAAATAATGCTGGTGAAAGTGGGCAACCTTGCCTGGTGCCCCTCTGTAAACAGAAGCTTGAAGATAATTGATTATTTGTCCTGACGCACGCTGTTGGTGAGTTATATAATATTTTTAACCAATTAATGAAGTAATTCCCGAAGCCAAATTTATTTAATGTAGCAAATAAGAAATTCCAATTTACTCTATCGAATGCTTTTTCAGCATCTAAAGAAAAAATAGCTGTTTCAATATTTTTAAAATACGAATACTCTATTACATTATATAATCTGCGAGTGTTTGTGTTCGAGTGTCTTCCTTTTATGAATCCGGTTTGGTCTGGATGTATAATAACAGGAGTTATCTTCTCTAGTCTTTTTGATAAGACTTTACAAATTATTTTAACATCAACATTAATAAGAGAGATTGGACGATAACTGGTAGGTAATACTGGATCTTTGCCTGATTTTAATAAGAGACTAATGTTGGCTGAATTCATATGTGTTGGTAGCCTGCCATTTCCTTCTGACTCAAGTAGCACTCTATAGAATATCGGTTCCAGTATATCCCAGAATTCTTTATAGAATTCCACCGGATAGCCATCAGGACCTGGAGATTTCTTATTAGGCATGCTTTTAATTGCTTCATGGAGCTCATCTGATGTTAATGGTGAGTCTAGTTTTGATGACTGACTAATATCTAGTTTTGGAAGTGTTACTTTCTCCAAGAATTCATTAATATCTTGATTAGATGGATTTATTTGTGGAGTGTATAGAGTTTTATAGAAGTCTTTAAAAACCTTGTTTATTTTTCCCTCATCATGAATTATATTTCCATTTTTATCTTTAATACCATATATAGATGTTTTTTCTTTGTTTAATTTGAGTTGATTAGCTAAAAAGTTCCCAGATTTATTACCGTATTCAAAATTATCTAATCTAAGTCTTTGTATCAAGAATTTATTTTTCTTATCAATATATTCATTTAGTTCTAATTTTAATTTGCGTAGCTTTTGCTGTGTTTCCTCTCCTTGTAGACCTTCTAATAGTTTAATGGATTTCTCTAATTCCTCAATACGTTTATTTTCTTTTTTCTTTTTATTTGTTGAATAGGATATTATTTTACCTCTCATGACTGTTTTCCCAGCCTCCCAAAGTGTACATGCTGAAGTTCCTGGCAAGTCATTAAACTCTAAATATGATGTCCATTCTTTTTTAAAGTATTGCAAAAATTCTTCCTCTTGAAGCAGTGATGTATTTAATCTCCAATTTATATTTTTTGTTGTTTCTTTTTTATTATCTAAATTTAGAGTAACTGGTGCATGATCGCTGACAGCAATAGTGTGTATCTTAGTGTCTGAAATATTGGTCAGCAATGAATTGCTTACTATGAAATAATCAAGACGAGAATATGAGTGATGCACATGTGAAAAGAAAGAATATTCTTTGCTATCAGGGTGAAAAGTACGCCATGCATCGCAGAGTCCATAATCATTCATATACTGTTTAACTATATTTATAGATTGCCAACTGCGTTGAGCTCCCACTGCATTCAGTCTGTCTAATTTGTCATCGAAACCAAAGTTGAGATCACCTCCCATTACTAGTGAGGAATCCATGTGATTTGATAGAGTGGAAAAAAAGTCGTGAAAAAAAGCAGCGTCGTCTACATTCGGCCCATAAATGCTAACTATGCAATAATTTTTTCCAAATCAGAGTCAGAGTCAGAGTCAGAGAGAATTTATTGTCATTTGCACCGCATGTAGTACATGTGTTGAAAACGAGATTATGTACACAGGGTCCCAGTTACATCCAACAACAAATGCAAGAGAAATACAATAATAACATCTAGGATTAACTAAGAGAGACATCACATCAGCTAGTAATACACTAAGCCCTAATGTAGTAGAAAAACATCATTATAAACAGCAGCACGAACATGAGCAGATGGTCACAGATGAACGCAGCAACAAGAAACAGATCAGTACAGTATCAGTATGATGTGACATTTTGCAGTGTTTATTCTTATTATTTATTTATTCATGAGTCTGACAGCCTCAGGGTAGAAGCTGTTTCTCAGTCTAGTGGTTCTACATTTGATGCTCCTCAACCTCCGTCCCGAGGGGAGTGGTGCAAAGAGTGAGTGTGCTGGGTGAGTGAGGTCTTTCATGATGCAGGTGGCTCTTTTTCTGCATCTGGAGGTGTAAATGTCTGTGATGGTGGGGAGACTGACTCCCACAGACTTCTGTGCAGCCTTCACCACTCTCTGTAGAGCTTTTCTCTCTGCAACTGTGCAGCCTCCATGCCACACGTTGATGCTGGAGCACAGGACGCTCTCCACTGCACACCTGTAGAACGAGGTGAGGACTGGGCTTCTCAGACCGGCTCGTCTCAGCCGTCTGAGGAAGTAGAGTCTCTGATGTCTCTGATGAAATATTGATAACTTTAATATTATATATCTACCTTGTGAGTCTATAACCTGATCTAATACTTTGAAGTTAACGTTTTTATGTATTAAAATTGCTACCCCTCTTTGTCTTGAATTATAACAGGCTGAAAATACATTAGGAAACTCAAAAGACTTTAGCTCATCCACAGTTGAGGCCAATTTATGAATTTCTTGGAGCAATACAACATCTGCCTTTAGTCTTTTAATCTGGTTAAAAATCCTATATTTTTTACTTTGGCTACCGGCTCCATTAATGTTCCATGTGACAAACCCTAAGGTACCCATACCTGTGCTAATGATAATATAGCTAAACCACACCCAATGTCACTAATATAAAAGATACTAATAGATCCAGACAAATACATATCCCTTTAATGATTAATTATATATTATTTTTAAATAGAGTAAGTGCTCTTCTTTTTTTTAATGAATCAGGGAAGTTTTCATTTATGAAGTAAATGTATGAATATATATAGACGTATGTGAACCCTTGTGCTTGTGCTCCGATAATTGTTAAGATAGAAAAATAGAGACAGAAAAACAAAAAGGAATGATATACATGAAAACATAACTCAGATAAGGAAAAACAACAAAAGAACCCTCTTACCACCTCAAGTGTCATTCCACCTTGTGTACCACCACTAACTGAGTGTGTCCCACCACCGAGCTGTGCTGAAAGAAAAAATTAAATATATCTGGTAAGTAATATTAATAAATACTATATATAATAATATTAATTAATATTAGCAACCAAAACATTTCTTACCTTGATTGTCTAATAAAGCCAAGGAGTAGCTTCTGGATCTCTAAACAGCTGACCGTTTATGTAGAGTTTATCCACAGAGATGTTAGCTCTTCTTCCTTCACTTATATTTTTCTTTCTTATCGGGTACAGAACGCGCCTTCTATTCAGAATTTCTACAGGGAATTGATCATTTATGCTAAAATGTGTGCCACGCAGTTCCCTACCTCGGCTTTTAACCTGTTCTTTTTGTTTGAAATGTTCGAATTTAGCTATTATTGGCCGTGGCCTAGTATTCTCATAAAATTATAATTCTAATTCAAACAGAATAACCTATTGTCAAGAATAATTATGGTGCGTGATTTTTTTAAACCCAAAATATTTTCTAAATAACGAAATATGAAGTTATTAGTGGGGAAATTCCGTCTGGATGACAGCAGACTGACGCTCCTAAAACATACGACAGGTCTGGACCACACGTAAATTTTGTTCGTATCTGAAAAAAATCGTAGGATACGAAAACATTGTTGAATGCCACAAATGATCCTAAATCACTCGTACGCACAGTTTAAGAACAAATCTGTGCGTACAAACGTTCGTGCATGAGGGCCAATGCTTCCAATGTGGAAACAGATTATTCTAAAGTAAAAATAAATTATTCTAATGTGAAAACAGATTATTCTAATGTGAAAACAATTTTTTTATTTGAAAACAGATGATTTAAAGTAAACACAGATGAGTCTAATGTGAAAACAGATTATTCTAATGTGAAAACAGATGATTCTTATGAAAAATAGCTTATTCTAATGTATAAGCAGATGACTGTAAAGTGAAAAGAGATTATTCTAATGTGAAAACAGATGATTATAATGTAAAAACGGATGTTTCCAATGTGAAAACAGATGATTCCAATGTGAAAACAGATTATTCTAATGTGAAAACAGATCATTCTAATGTGAAAACCCATTATTCTAATTTGCACTTTTCTCTAACTGATTATGTACATTTTTTATCCTGGGTCCTCTGCTTGTTTGTTTTATTGTGAAGCACGCTGTAGCTGTTTTTAAAGATTCATCAAGACTGTTTCAAAGCTGCATGAGGAATACCCAATCATTGTGAACCAGTTATCAATAAGGAAACTGATGCTTCTGCACTGGCGCTGAACGTTGGTCAAGTATTGCAGTAATGTCACATTCATCTAATGTTGGGTCAAACTGATGCTTCATCTCTATAAACTGATGTTTCCTCAGGTGCGTTATTTGCTCGTCTCTTTCTGTTTTTAGATGTTCCTTTATAACTCCAGAGTGGACACTTGGATCCATCAGGCAGGCCCCGGTGCAGTCGGCTCTGGGGCCTCCAATGGTTGCAGTAAACAGACAGTAAACAGACAGTTAACAGAGGAACTAAAGGAGCCGAAGAGGCACATGGCAGCTGGCTCGGAGGAACGTTGGGTTCATTTTCAGTCCTTTCAGGCCTTCCTGTTAATGGCCCCGCCAAATAAAAAGCCCAACACGCTCCCCTCCGTCATTGTGGGAACACATTTGGAGATGGGAAGTTTGTGAGCATGACACATGGCTTGACAAAAGACGGTGGCTTGCTGAAGAATGCCGCCGTCCTCTCCACGCCTGTCCTGCCTGCGGCCTTGTGCTCGAGACGAGCATTACCGATTGCTTTTTTATTTATTATTATGACTCCATTTTGTTTTTGTTTGAAACCAGACTCCATGAGGATTGTTACTGTCCAGGCCCACCCACCTCGGCTTTTCTTTGTGACTTTTGTTCAAATGAACTGAAAGCAAAAGTGAAATGTTCACAATCAACTTCCAATCAACGCTCCTCGTTGTGTTTGTTTTCTGTGAGGGACTGCCCTTCGGCTCATGTGGCCTGATTTTTCTCTGTCCAATTCCGATGTAGGTCACATTACATGTGTTACCTTCCAAAACACCGGATTGTCCCTGATGTCAAAGACTGGGAATGAAGGAGGCAGGGCCTAAATAAACCGAGACAAAGCCATATAGATTAGTGCTTATAATAAGAAGAGGCCAAGTATTGATTGAGGGCCAGACGGCTGAGAGTGATGATGATCTGTGTCGAGTCCAACTTTCAGCTATTATCTGGGGGGGGGGGGGTTGATTGTGTGAGGCAGAGAATATGGATGATGTCAGTGCTCCTGGCTCTTTCCTGTATTTACGGGACGATAATCAGAGCTGTTGCAGGATGTAGACGTTATTTCAGAGTCAGAGAATCTTTATTGGCATGCGTACCACATGTGGTACATGTGATGAAACGAGATGATGTACATAGGGTCCCAGTTACATCCAACAATAAAATGTAAAAGAAAAACAGTAATAACATCTAAGATATGAACTAAGAAAAAGTCCAACTAAAAATACACTAAGCACTAATATCAATAATACTAATAAGCACTAAGAAAAAGTCCAACTAAAAATACACTAAGCACTAATATCATAAAAAACATTACTCCAAACAGCAGCACATACATGAGTATGAGCTGATGAACACAAATGAACACAGCAGCATGAAACAGATTTTTGTCAGTAGCAATATGAAACAGATCAGCAGCAACATGAACAGATCAGCAGCAACATGATGTGATATTTCACAGTGATTATTCTGGTTATTTATTCATGAGTCTAACAGCCTCAGGGTAGAAGCTGTTCCTAAGTCTAGTGGTTCTACATTTAATGCTCCTCAACCTCTGTCCTGAGGGGAGTGCAAAAAGTGTGTGCTGGGTGAGTGGGGTCCTTCATGATGCAGGTGGCTCTCTTTCTGCATCTGGAGGTGTAAATGTCTGTGATGGTGGGGAGACTGACTCCAAGAGACCTCTGTGCAGTCTTCACCACTCTCTGTAGAGCTTTTCTTTCTGCAGCCATGCAGCCTCCATGCCACACATTGATGCTGGAGCACAGGATGCTCTCCACTGCACACCTGTAGAAGGAGGTGAGGACTGGGCTGCTCAGACCAGCTCGTCTCAGCCGTCTGAGGAAGTAGAGTCTCTGATGACCTTTCTTGATCAGGCTGGTGGTGTTGTTGCTCCAGCTGAGGTTATCATTCATGTGTACACCCAAGTACTTGTAGCTGGAGACCACTTCCACCGCAGATCCTCTTATGTTCAGTGGGGTGTGGGTGTGTTTGTTCCTTCTGAAGTCCACAATCATCTCCTTTGTCTTCTTCACATTGATGTGAAGGTTATTCTCTTTGCACCAGCTCTCCAGGTGTTCCACCTCCTGCCTGTAGCTGGACTCATCATTGTTTGTGATGCATCCCACCACAGCTGTATCATCTGCAAACTTTACAATATGACAGCCTGGATGGGTAGGCTGCACAATCATATGTGAGCAGAGTGAACAGGAGAGGGCTCAACACACATCCTTGAGGAGAGCCAGTGCTGAGGGTATGGTGGAGGAGGAGAAGTTGTGGATCCTCGCTGACTGTGGTCTGTTTGTTAAGAAGTCTAGTACCCAGTTACAAATGGAGGGGGTTAGTCCTAGTGTGAATAGTTTGTCCATCAGGGTTTGGGGGATCATGGTGTTGAAGGCAGATGTGAAGTCCACACAGAGCATATGGACGTATGAGTCATTTTGTTCCAAGTGGGTGAGAACAGTGTGGACCACAGAGGAGACGGCATCCTCTGTTGATTGGTTCTCGCGGTATGCATACTGATGAGGGTCCTCGTTGATGTTGATATTTGTCTTGATATGGGTCATGACCAGTTTTTTGAAGCATTTAGCGACTATCGGGGTGAGGGCCACTGGTCGATAGTCATTCAGACCAGTCACTGTAGAGCTGTTTGGGACTGGGATGATCGTGGTGGTCTTCAGGCAAGGGGAACTGTCTCCAGGGTAAGTGAGGTGTTAAAGATGTCGGCCAGCACATAGCAGAGCTGATCGGCACATTCTTTCAACACTTTCCCGGGGATGTTATCTGGGTTGGTTGCTTTGTGAGGGTTGATGCTCCTGAAAGTACTCCTTACTTCTGTTGCAGTCACGCTGAGATACTCTTCATCTGATGATGAGGTGAGTCTGGTGCTGGGTGGTCTGTTTGGGTCTTCAAAGCGTGCATAAAACTTGTTGAGGATATCAGGCAGAGATGGGTCTTTGGGTCATTGTTCGCTCCTGCCTTTATAATCTGTTATGCATTTCATGCCCATCCACATGCTCCATGGGGCCTTGTGAGATTAATTGACCCTCAATCCTCTGTGCATATGTGGCCTTGGCCCTATTAATGCCAGCAACCAGCTCTATCCTAGTCCTTCTCAGCTCCTCTAAATTTCCAGACCTGAAGGCCGTGTTCCTGGCTGCCAGCAGGGTGTGAACCTCTGCATTCAGCCAAGGTTTTCTGTTGGGGTAGCAATCTTTACTTTAAAGTTAAATGTCTCAGAGGACTTCAGTTGTGGTGTGGTTCTCTATGAACTGATGGGAAAAATGAATTTATACTTTTATTAATGTAAATACAACATCCATTCAACTTGAACTAATCAATGCACAATTTATAAATGTTCTGATCCAAAATATGAATTAAAAGGAGGTGAATCCAAGAACAACTGAAGGATAAAACGTTTCAGTTTCAAACTATGCCATGAAGTGTGTTGGGTGAGATGGTGGGCCTGTGATTGGAAGATCGCCGGGTCAAGCCCCGGTACCGACAACATCATACAATGTGGGTGGAAAAAGGTGAAACACCCACACCTGCCTCCACCCTCGTTCGCCCCACTCTGGGCCCCTGAGCAAGGCCCTTAACCCTCACCATCTGCTCCCTAAACAGGTCTCTCTTGAAAATGAGTTCTCATGGCTCAATGAGACTACCTGTATAAATAAAGGGTAAATGAAAAAAAGATAAGCATTCCTTCAGGAGTGCTGGGACACTCACTGGTTAGTTGTAGAATGAGAAAAGTCAATTCTAATGGGACCAAGTTGGTGTGGCTGTGTAAGTGTTTGTCATGATGGTGGACTTGTCTTCTATCTGTCTGCTCTGGCACTATCACATCAGCCGTGTCACATCCATGTGACACGCTTCTCTGAGCGGTGGTGGCGGCCACTCATGGCAGCTTATTGATGCAGACGAGGAGGGCGCACAGCGTTTCAGATGACTGAGAGATGTGACATGATGTGGCTGTCAGAGCACAGTGGCACCACAGATCAACAAACTGACAGACATGAACAAGGTTTCTCCTCATGACTGCTCCGACAGACACGTTCCACTCATTGAAAAGTTTAAAAGGAGCACATGGAGGCCTCCTCAGCTGTTAGGAGCCCAAGAGGTTAAGATGAATGGACAGTTTGGACATTTTTCCTCAGGATCATCCCCCCTGTCAAACTGACCACCTGCTTTACCCCAAACGACAGGTGTAAATATGTACGAGAGTACCATGAGGAGCCAGTCTGGGCCCGTCTCTTCTTGTTACAACCTGTGTGATTAAAGTGGACTTTCATCCCAACGTCGAAGCATCAGATTTCCACTTCTTTAAAATGTGTGGCTTGTTGGAACGTTTCCTTCACTCTACACAACAATATGCATGACTTTATTTAAACACACACCGGATCTGTACCATTTGTCGTCTTTAAACCTTTCTTACTTCTGCTGCTAAAGTATCAGGCACTTAAGTAAATACTTTGGTTTTTGTGGTTCTCAAATTCAGCAAATGTATAAAACTCTTTTGAAAATTAAAAAAAGTAACATTGGTGCAATATAAACTAAAGCAGGGATATCTTGTTCACTTTTTATTTGAAGTCTGCAAAAAACGAATATAGTGTGTTTATAGTTTTTATATGTAAACAATGGTACATTTTCATCTATAAATCACTCCTTGGTCAGATGTCTTCTTATATGTCCTCTTACATACCACGTTATCAGTGCAGCTACAGTATGCGCTCTCAGGTAGAGAGCGCATACTGTATGCGCTCTTGAGCCTAAAAATTCGACTGACCCTGCTCGTGTCCATAGCCATTTTTTCAGGACCCAACACAACCCAATCAGATTAACTGTAATTACCGCCCCCTCCCCCCCAATTTTTTTTTTATTTTTATAAAATACATTTTTTTCTTATTAAGCTTTTACTGCTTTTGTAAGCAAATTAGTTTGACATGATAGTTTTTAAAACGTATTTCAAAGAAATCCACCAAATGGATATTAACATACAAATTGAATAGCCTAAAAATCAACTGTAAAGTTAGGCTATTATACAGAGGAACAAAAATATATTTTTAGCTAAATTATTTTAACTACTTAAACAAGGCTGTTTTAATTGAACGCACCCCTCGCGTCAGCTTTTGTAGATACTGCAACTTCCTTCACTGCAGATGACAGCAGGTGCAGCCAGTAATCAACTGATCTGCGTTTAACAGGACATATGTTTACCTCTTTCAACCGGCGGGTCAGTAGACATGTGCAGCCGGTGATCAGGTTGTCCATCTGAGCTTAACACAACATTTTTTAACCTCTTTCAACCAGCCGGTCGGACCTGCCTCCTCCTCAACAAGTAGATTACAGGTAACACAATTTTATATTGTGCATTCTTATTTAGTTTTCTTTGTGCTGTATGGCTGGACATGCGGGCATCAGTGACCCCCCTACAACCCTAAAAGGAAGAAGCAGGTAAAGATAATGGATAGATGGATGGATGGATGTTCTGCATGATTCGTAAAACTGTACCATAGAAGCCTGAGCCCACGTGTGCAATTATTTCACAAGGTGACAGCTTCACAGTCAGGTTAACTGCACTTTATTTCCTCATCCTATCAACAAATAACCTAACTGCCTTCTCTTCTACAAGAAGATTAACACAATTTTATATTGCACATTCTTATTTAGTTTTCTTTGTCGTATGATTTGTAAAACTGCATCAAAGCCAGAGACCATCCCAGCCTGCAGATTGCAGGGTTTTTGGGGTTTTGTCCTGTCTCTGTCCGTTTCCTCATGTTTCTTGTTCAGCTCTGTGTTTTTCCTCCTTGTGTTCAGTTCCTGTCTCACCTGTGTCTCATGTTAATCACCGCAGATGTCTGTCCTTGTCCCAATCAATGTCTGTGTATATACAGTATTCAGTTCTTCTGCGTCTTGTCTTTGTCGCGGAATTGTCCTTCCATGGTGTCGGGTTCTGCCTTTCGTCCTGTTTGCCCTGATCTGCTTGTGTCCGTACCAGTGAATAGCTACCTCGTCAGCATTTTGATTTTGTTTTGTGAAAATAAATATTTTACGTTTCCTCGAGCTGTCTGTGTATATACAGTATTCAGTTCTTCTGCGTCTTGTCTTTGTCGCGGAATTGTCCTTCCATGGTGTCGGGTTCTGCCTTTCGTCCTGTTTGCCCTGATCTGCTTGTGTCCGTACCAGTGAATAGCTACCTCGTCAGCATTTTGATTTTGTTTTGTGAAAATAAATATTTTACGTTTCCTCGAGCATCCTTGTCATCCTCCCACATGTGGGTTCAAACACACCTGACGGCCGAACATGGTAGAATTCCGTGACTGAACTGAACCCAGCGGGAGAATGAACACCCTGCTCAAATTTTTGGCCTGTGAGATGGATAAGACTACCCAGAGAGACAGATAAAGACAGGAGAGGAAGGATCCGTTTTGGGGAACCCGTCTGGCTATCAAGCCTAGGTCCTCAGTCTCTCTATCCGTCTCCACCTTGTCCCGCTGTTGCACCCCGCTGCCCATCTCCTCCTCCTTGTTCCCCTCTTGGCTGTCCTGGACAATCGTCTGAGAGAAGGGGGTGAACTGCTGGTCCTCCCCAAGTCTAGCACAGGGAGGAGAGAGCTTTGCAGGCGACGGGGCAGTCCAGCCCTCTGTTGCCAGTGGAATGGTAGAAAATTTTGCTGGGGGAGAGCTAACTATGCCCCCACTTGCCAGAGGAGCAGTTTAGCCTTCCCTCGCTGGAGGAGCTGGAATGGTGGCGGGCTTCTGTGGTGGCAATGTACCTGGATCCTTTTCTGCCCTGCTGTGAGGAGACCCAGGTGGACGCTCCTCAATCCAGTCCTCCAGAGGGGTTTATGGCTCCTTCTCCTTCAGCAGTCCCGGTCCCACCACCATCTGCAACCCCGACCCCATCTCCTGTTGCTCATTCCATAAAAGCAGCTCTTAGATCCACTAAACTTCCACCTGATAAGCCCAGAATAGTTCAAAAAAGGGATTTGAAACATACTTTAGAATGACTTTTCCCATATATTTAAACAGTCTTACAAGTAAATTACGTTTCAACAATAATAGGAGCTACCTATGGGTGCTTCATCGCTCACAGCGTCACCCTCAAGATCCAGGTCATCTGTCAATTCAAGACAATATTTAAAATCTTCTAACATACAAAGTTCACAGCAACCTAGCTCCATCTTGTAGTAAAAATCTTATTGTTCCATATTTTCCTAAAAGAACACTTTGCTCTCAGACTGCAGGTTTACTTATGGTCCTAGAGTTTTCAAATGCAGAATGGGAGGCAGATCTTTCAATTATCAGGTTCTTCTTTTGTGGAACCAACTTGCAGTTTCTGTCAGTGAGGCTGACACCTTGTCTACTTTTAAGACGAGGCTGAAGACTTGCTTTTTAAATAAATTCTATAGTTAGGGTTGGCTTGGGTTTCTTTAGATCTGCTGTTATAGACTTATAGACATGGAGAAATGGAGCCACTCAGCTTTATGTGTTTTAAGTATTTAAATTATACCAGTACTTCTACCCCAGCAATAAAAAAACCCACTATGTTATAATAAATATAATTTCACAGTAAACACAAACTTTTTTTACTTACACAAAGGGATGGAGGTTTCCAGCTGAGTATAAGTTCAACTATTATGTTGTTAATTAAATATAATGATTTTAATGTTGAGTTTGCAAATGGCAAAAAGTCCCAAGCAAAAGGGAACCATAACATTGCACATTTTTGATCAAGTTTATTTATCTGAAATTTTTATTCATTAAATAACCATAACTTTTTTTGTTCAACCACAAAATATACACGTTTAAAGCGGTACAATGACACCCCAACACCAGCTGGAAATATGGTACCGAACAACTTCACATCAACTTTGACAAATGGGTAGTCATGGTGAAGCATTTCCTTTCCTGTTGTAGTTTTAAGCTGCTCTTTTTACTTTTAGCCACAAGATGTCACCAAAGAAGAGAGCTGGATGTCTTCCATGTAGGGGAGGTGCCATGATGGAGCCATAGCCACTCTTCAATAATCTGGCTGAGTGGGTTCCTGGTGCATTATCATTGAACAATGCTTCCTCCTCCAATATATCTCTATCTCAGCTCTGGGTTGATTGACTCTCCTGCCACGCAGAATACACTCCAGATGGTGTGGTCTAAAATACCCGCTTTGTTCTCCTGACCTCTGTTTGTTACTTGTACCTCCTCAGGTGAGTAACCAGAGCTTTGAAGCATTGTTTGGGAGTCTCTAGAGCCTCACGTATGGATAGACTGTGGTGTTTTCATAGTGGTTCTGTCTTCATTGCACCTTTGTGTTGTTCTTACTGCTGGCTGATTTTAAAGTTTACAGTAATTACGTTATTGAACATACGTAAAGATGGAAATGCCTCAGCCTCAGATGTGTGCAGATCTGTGTCCCCAGCTTCACTTCATTCAATGGCAACCTCACAACTTCCCACACACTCTTCATTGTGCATGTGTGGCAAAAATGTTTTTACTCCACACGAACACTAGGAGCGTCTCTGATTCACATTTCACTTTCCAATATTTAGACATCATTTGTGATTTTGCAAAGGGCAGAATTCAGTTCTACATTTGTTGGGATTTGTGAAGGAGCACAGAAAAATGCACACACTCATAAATCTTAATATTTCAGCACATAATTTCACATTTTGTCCTTACACCAACCTTAGTATGAAAGCTACACACTCTTTAAAGTAAGTTTTAATAGTGTCAAGAAGCATCATGATCATCATCATTGGTTATTGTATCTAAGGCAAATGTGTTTAGTGCCCGGCTCACATTTTAGTGTGTGCGCAGCTGTTTGAACAAGTTATAATGCTAGAGATGTTTTATGTTTGTTTGTATGTTCATTTGTTTCACTGCAGATATCATTAATCAAATGTGCTTACAGTTAGGGTTAATTTAATATATCCTGCATTTCAAGCCAGAAACACATTCCACAAAAGTTGAGCAAATTCAGATTTTATTAAGTTCCTTTTACCAGTAAACCAGTTTTGGTCTAAAAACAGCCTACTCAAGAAGCCAAAACCTAAATCATCCACAGATCATAGTAGGAATGCATCAACGGTTTACAAAAAAAATATCATTAATCAAATGTGCTTACAGTTAGGGTTAATTTAATATATCCTGCATTTCAAGCCAGAAACACATTCCACAAAAGTTGAGCAAATTCAGATTTTATTAAGTTCCTTTTACCAGTAAACCAGTTTTGGTCTAAAAACAGCCTACTCAAGAAGCCAAAACCTAAATCATCCACAGATCATAGTAGGAATGCATCAACGGTTTACAAAAAAAATATAACTCGGTGTAAAAGAAATGTCCAACTTTCTTCTATTTAAGGCAATCTTTTCTTATAGTTTCCTTCTAACGTGCACATCAACAAGGGATGAGTGCTTTTATTGCACTTGACAAATATGTTTTACACTTTTTGTGTTGGTAGTAGTAATTCAGAAAAAAACAGAATCATTTAGAGTCCCATTTATGCTTTTAGGTTAACAAATTTTCTAGAAATATTCATATTTTCTTCCACAAAAAAATAAAACAAAACAAAACACAAAACTGAACTCCATCCATCCATTATATTTATCCGCTTCTCCCTTTTTGGGTTGTGGGGGTCACTGGTGCCCATCACTGTGTGAGAGGCGAGGGACACCATTGACATGTCTCCAGTCCATCACAGGGACACCTGGACAGGTCTCCTATCCATCACAGGGACACATAGAGATAAACGAGACAAACAACCATTTACTTTTTCACTCACACCTAGGGACAATTTAGTTACCAGTTAGTCTAACATGCATGTGTTTGATCTGTGGGAGGAAACGGGAGTACAAAGAAAAAAACAATGCAAACGCCATCCACTTTTATTTACAGAGAGTATCAGTCTTTGAAGAAAATGCTTTTTGGAACCTATTTTGTATCAAATCCCACAAATGGAATTTAACCATAATCAAGGTGCTGTGGAGTTAAAGCCTGGAAGAACTGGAGCCCAGTCAGGGTATGTGTCCAGAGAAAAGAGAGGGATTCCCCATGTCCCCACTGCCAGCAGGACAACAAGGACGCCAACCACATTGACACCAAGCCCTGCCTTCACCTGCAACAGAAATCAGAATGAGACACTAGACTGAAAACAAGGTATAAGCCGGTTGTTCCCCTGTGGTGGTGCAGCAGCACCATCCCCAGGGGTGAGCCACACAGTTTGAAAACTTCAGCCATTGTTGTGTGTAAGACCTACCATGTCCATGATATGGATGTGTCCATAGGTAAACACAATGGCGTTGGATGGGTTGGATACCGGCAGCAGGAAGGAAAAGGATGTGCAAAGAGTAGTGGGGATGAGTACATATAAAGGGTTCACATGGATGGCCTCCGCCTAAAACCAGGACAGTAACACAAAAAACCCAGATCTGAGTACTGTTGGGAATAAAATAACCTTTGATGATAAATGGTGGGAAATAACATAATATGGATCGGTGAATATACAGTTTAATTAGTTATTATGGAAAATAGACCATATAAAGATGGCTATGTTTTTTTGTTAGATGTGGCCATAAGCCAATAAATAATGTATTTTCAAGGACTGCTAACTTTAAAATCAAATCGACACTGTCTGCTGTCAGTGGGAAAATAGTGACTTATTTTTAATGAGGCCTTTAATGACAAACAAAACATCAAAAAGGTTCTTGCTCAGGTAACTGAAGTTAAATTATAGTTCACATCATTTGATTATGTGTGGTGATTATAAAATAAGTAATGACGAGTAGCCTAATAGGTCAGAGCGACCCTGGCTCTTAGTGGAGGAATCTAAAAACTGAAGGTTATGCACCATAACCCATGTTCCCTGAAGGAAGGGAACAAGGTGCAACATATGACTATGGGAATTGCGCCCCCGCACGGTTCACCTTAAGTAATACAATCACGCCTTTTCTAAAGGCAGGTGGGCGTCAGCGTGCCCCACCTTCATTCTCAGGGTGCACTTCACCGAGCTTGGGCATTGAAAGGGCAAACATGTGTTGCACCTCGTTCCCTTCCTTCAGGGAACATGGGTTATGGTGCATAACCTTCAGTTCCCTTATCATTCAGTACACTCAGTGCAACATATGACTATGGAAACATAATTGAATCACGCCCTGGAAATGCATGCTTGTGAGAACTTATACCTTAGACTACAGGCGCCAGCTGCTCTTTACTCTGTGGTAAAGAGAACAGCCAGAGTTACGTCACATGCTGTGACATCTAAACTGCAGTGTTTCACAAACGTGTTTGAGGATGCCCAGTTAGCAGTTGCACATATATCTGCTACTGGTACACCTCTGAATAAGGCCCAGGAAGTGGCTAGGCCTCGGGTTGAATGAGCATGTACCCCACTGGGCACCTGCTGACCTTTGTTGCTGTATGCCCTTTTAATGGTCTCAGTCACCCAGTGTGAGAGGTGCTGTTTTGACAGGGCTCTGCCAGCAGCAGGATTAGCAAAACACAAACAACTGGTTTGTTTTTTGCCAGCTGTTAGTTCTCTCCATGTAGGCACTCAGGGCCCTAACAGGGCAGAGCCCGTTCAGCTGCCTTTGTTCTTCAGTTAGAACAGGGGGAAGAGGAAAGGTTGACAGCTCAAAGTCCAGACTTCTGGGATTTAAAGTTGGTACTTTTGGTACATATGCAGGGTTTGGACGTAGGGTGACCTTTTACCCATCTGGGGCAAATCTAGTACACATTGGATGCATAGATAATGCGTGGAGGTCACCCACGCGTTTTGCTGAGCACAGAGCTAAGAGCAATGCCGTCTTATGAGATAACAAATCTATCTTAAAGGTGCTATATGTAACTTTCTGTAGCGCGTAGCACTTAGAATATTTTCAACAGGGGAAGAATTCTGCTCCCTCCCCCTCAGAGCCATATATGGCTCTGCACCCCCGTGGTCTGCTGAAATT
>JBBPBX010051282.1:5582-23082 GCA_038048925.1 Garcialebias charrua | reverse complement strand
TTATCATGTCCTGGATGAATGAGAATCTTCACCAGCATACACAAGACTTCAACATAAACTTCATTTGTTTCATCTAAAAAAGCTAAGGCCCTGTACACACGTAGCCTGGTGTTTGAAAAACGAATATCTGCACACACAAAAAATCTCCGTACATACATGTTCGGATATTTAAAATGTTCGTCTACATGGCCTCGGTTATTTTCACCACAGAGCGTTGTAATGAATATGCTGAACCCATAGGTGGCAGTGTAGTGCCGTCACAACCCTACAAAGCAACGACAACTTCCTGTTATTATTTCTTTCTTTTTTTTCATATGTTTGCTTGTTTGTTTATTTATTCATTTCATTTCCATTAAAAACAATACAATTTCAAGAGAAAAAAACAATATAAAATACCTATAAAATGAAAGGCGGCAGAAGAAGAATTAAATCTTATCAATTCTGCCCCTTCTTAACAAAATCAATTCAAACAATCAATTCAAGCAATAATCACAAATAATACAACAAAACCCAAAACACATCACAATTATTCTTTATAGTTTTCGCTAATATTAACTAACTTAAATGTATCTCATCAGCATTTTCTTAAATACAAATAATGATTCCTCATTTTTAATATCATTATTCAAACCATTCCATAAATCAATTCCCCTCATTAAAGTAGACCTACCCCGCAAACTTGTTCTAAACTTTGGCTTAACAAAAATATCAGTTCCTTTTAAATTATAGCAACTGCTCCTTTTTACAAAATACGCTTGTACGTTCGATGGTGAATTGTGATTCTGAGCCCTGTACATTAGTAATAGAATAAAGTAGTCCACCAAATCATAAAACTTGAGTAATTTCAGTTGATAAAATAAAATACTTGAAGGATGACAATAATGTTTTCTTGAGATAATTCTTACAGCTCTTTTTTGTAAAATAAAAATAGATATGTGTGGACAGACCGCGAGGTTGAACTACTATTAAATACCGTGTTGGAGTACATAGTTAATAAAACGCTGGAAAATGTCGACTGGGAATCATGTCAGAGCAGGTATGTTGACATTTTAGCTTTTATTTTTCGCCGAGCATTATGTGAAGTCAGCGCCGCTCCAGCTGGAGCAGAAACCTCCGGTTCTGAAAGTCCACACGCAGACTCGAAAGCGGAGAATTCTCAAATCTCCACTTTGGTCGGAGTTTTTTTATTATTCGTTTATAGTTACATTACATAAACCGGAGTTCACGTGTGGATGAAAGGCCAAACTGCATGGTAAACTGTTCGGTTTTACTGATATCCAGCTACGTGTGTACAGGGCCTCAGGCCCTGTACACACGTAGTCGTTTATCTGTAAAACCGAACAGTTTAGCGTGCGGTTTAGCCTTTCATCCACACGTGAACGCCGGTTGATGTAACTATAAACGAATAATAACAAAACTCCGGCCAAAGTGAAGATTTGAGAACTCTCCGTTTTCGAGTCTGCTTGTGGACTTTCAGAACGGAGCTTTCTGCTCCAGCTGGACCGGCAAAACTGGTTCTGCCGGTCCAGCTGGAGCGGCACTCACGTCACATAATGCTCTAAAAAAAGCACTAAAAAGTCAACATACCTGCTCTGACATGATTCCTAGTCGACATTTTCCTGCGTTTTATTAATTTTGTACTCCAACACGGTATTTAATAGTAGTTCAACCTCACGGTCTGTCCACACAAACGAAAGAAAATAAATAAATAAATAACAGGAAGTGTGGCTGCATGAGTTGAAGGGTTGTGACAGCACTACACTGCCACCTATGGGTTCAGCATATTCATTACAACTTTACAACGTTCTGTGGTGAAAAAAACGGGACATGTAAACAAACATTTTAAATATTCGAACATGTATGGACAGAGATATTTTTTGTGTGCAAATATTCGTTTTTCAAACACCAGGCTACGTGTGTACAGGGCCTGAGTCTGGTCCTCTGGACATACAAAAAACAAAGCAAAGCCAAAAAAAAAACCTGTAGAAACGTTTCGTCTTTCGTCCGAAAGACTTCCTCAGTCTGAGCTGCTGTATTCAGCTCAGTCTTATAAATAGCACCCTCTCACAGTGGATCAACCAGTTGGCTGATGACAGCCGAAACCAGCTGCTCACATGATCAAGGAGGACCATCAGCCTAACGATGGATCATTAGCACCCTGATGGTTGTTTGCTATTCACAGAGGGCTGAGTGATACTAGCAATAACAGCATTGTAAGAGGGGGACAGTTGAACCCGGAGGCCTCCACCTCTGTTTAATGATGGACGGTTTCTTTTCACAAAGATGGCCTCCTTTACTCCTCTCTCAAACCATTGTTCCTCTCTATCAAGGATGTGAACATCTTCATCCCTGAAAGAGTGACCGCTGGCCTGGAGATGAGTGTAGACCGCAGAGTCCTGGCCTGATGATGTTGATCTTCTGTGCTGGTCCATCCTTTTGGCCAGTAGCTGTGGATTGTTTACATTGACTGAGGATCTGCGTTGTTTACCAGAATTAATTCATTCTATCTTCCCCATTTGATGCAGTTCAGTGTAAACGTTTTATTTTTAACCTTTAAATCTCGTTAAAGCAGCGAGGCAGGACACACTGACACTTTTTGTTTTTGATGAATAAATAATGACACATTTGAGTCACGTAGAACTGGACACAGTCCAGATCAGTGTTTTATGTACGGATACTGAACACAGTAAAGGAGGGAGCTGGTGGATGTTCTGTGGACTTCATCAGCTCTTAACAGCTGAAGTTCCTGCAGGACCTTCAGCTGTTAAGAGCTGAAGTTCCTGCAGGACCTTCAGCTCTAACAGCTGAAGTTCTTGCAGGATCTCCTTCAGCTCTAACAGCTGAAGTTCCTGCAGGACCTTCAGCTCTAACAGCTGAAGTTCTTGCAGGATCTCCTTCAGCTCTAACAGCTGAAGTTCTTGCAGGATCTCCTTCAGCTCTAACAGCTGAAGTTCCTGCAGGACCTTCAGCTCTAACAGCTGAAGTTCTTGCAGGATCTCCTTCAGCTCTAACAGCTGAAGTTCTTGCAGGAGAAAAGAAAAAGAAAAAAGAAGAAAAAGGGAAATATGCTGGTGAAAAAGGGAAAAAGGAAAAAAGAGAAAAAAGGGAAAAGAAAGAAAAAACAGAAAAATAAAGAAATGAGAAAAAGAGAAAAAAGAAAGAAAAAGGAAGAGAAAAAAGAAGAAAAAAGGAAAAAAGAGAAAAAAGGAAAAAGAAAGAAAAAAGAGAAAGAAAAGAAAGAACAAGAAAAAGGAGAAAAAAGGACAAAAGAGAAAAAAGAAGAAAAAGGGAAAAAGAAAAAGGGGAAAAGAAAGAAAAAGGATCTCCTTCAGCTCTAACAGCTGAAGTTCCTGCAGGATCTCCTTCAGCTCTAACAGCTGAAGTTCTTGCAGGATCTCCTTCAGCTCTAACAGCTGAAGTTCCTGCAGGATCTCCTTCAGCTCAAACTGACAGTTTTCTTCGGTTCTTTGTGGAAACTTTCTGGCTCGGCTGACGGTCAGTGGGTCCGAGCGGCGCTGGTGTGGGAGCTCAAACTTTTGCTGACCAGAAGTTGCCGGAAGCAGCTGAAACTTTTCTACACAGGAAGAGCAGAAGCTCTGCTGACGTCATCCAGCTGTTACCAAGCAACAGCTGCTGGCGGGCTCAGGTCTGCAGCTCGTCCTCCGGGAGCCCGCGGCGGCTGGCTGACCTGCGCAGGCGTGCCTGTTGGTAACCGTGGCAACAGAGACATCCAATCAGCGAGGGGGTGATCGTAAAACCTGCAGACTCGGGGTTATAACCCGAAAATATCAGAACCAGAACTCAGAGTTTGAGTTGGACTCATCTAGAAACCAGAAGAGGAAGAGGAAGAGGAGTTCCTCAGCGTGACCTCAGCCGAAGTGAGGAGGACTTTCAGGAGGATCAACCCTCACAAGGCAACCAGTCCAGACAACATCCTGGGGAAGGTGCTGGCTGACATCTTCAACACCTCACTTGCCCTGGAGACAGTTCCCACCTGCCTGAAGACCACCACCATCATCCCAGTCCCAAAAAGCTCCACAGTGACTGGTCTGAATGACTATCAGTCCAGTCAAACCTAAAGCTCCTTCACCACAGCAGACCGGAACAACATCCTCATTACTGTAGAGGAGACACCAACCCATCCTGATGTCTGGAAGTCCTCCAGGAGCAGAAAGTTGCCCTTTAAAGTGTTGCAAGTACATCTGTCAGATAGGGTTGTTTCTGCAGCAGGAACTTCCTGTTACCTCCAACCACTTCCTGCCACCTCCCACCACTTCCTACCACCTCCAACCACTACCTGTTACCTCCAACCACTGCCTGTTACCTCCAACCACTTCCTGTTACCTCCAACCACTTCCTTTTACCTCCAACCACTTCCTGTTACCTCCAACCACTTCCTGTTACCTCCAACCACTTCCTTTTACCTCCAACCACTTCCTGTTACCTCCAACCACTTCCTGTTACCTNAAATAATGACACATTTGAGTCACGTAGAACTGGACACAGTCCAGATCAGTGTTTTATGTACGGATACTGAACACAGTAAAGGAGGGAGCTGGTGGATGTTCTGTGGACTTCATCAGCTCTTAACAGCTGAAGTTCCTGCAGGACCTTCAGCTCTAACAGCTGAAGTTCTTGCAGGATCTCCTTCAGCTCTAACAGCTGAAGTTCCTGCAGGATCTTCAGCTCTAACAGCTGAAGTTCTGCAGGATCTCCTTCAGCTCTAACAGCTGAAGTTCTTGCAGGATCTCCTTCAGCTCTAACAGCTGAAGTTCCTGCAGGACCTTCAGCTCTAACAGCTGAAGTTCTTGCAGGATCTCCTTCAGCTCTAACAGCTGAAGTTCTTGCAGGATCTCCTTCAGCTCTAACAGCTGAAGTTCTTGCAGGATCTCCTTCAGCTCTAACAGCTGAAGTTCTTGCAGGACTTCAGCTCTAACAGCTGAAGTTCCTGCAGGATCTCCTTCAGCTCAAACTGACAGTTTTCTTCGGTTCTTTGTGGAAACTTTCTGGCTCGGCTGACGGTCAGTGGGTCCGAGCGGCGCTGGTGTGGGAGCTCAAACTTTTGCTGACCAGAAGTTGCCGGAAGCAGCTGAAACTTTTCTACACAGGAAGAGCAGAAGCTCTGCTGACGTCATCCAGCTGTTACCAAGCAACAGCTGCTGGCGGGCTCAGGTCTGCAGCTCGTCCTCCGGGAGCCCGCGGCGGCTGGCTGACCTGCGCAGGCGTGCCTGTTGGTAACCGTGGCAACAGAGACATCCAATCAGCGAGGGGGTGATCGTAAAACCTGCAGACTCGGGGTTATAACCCGAAAATATCAGAACCAGAACTCAGAGTTTGAGTTGGACTCATCTAGAAACCAGAAGAGGAAGAGGAAGAGGAGTTCCTCAGCGTGACCTCAGCTGAAGTGAGGAGGACTTTCAGGAGGATCAACCCTCACAAGGCAACCAGTCCAGACAACATCCTGGGGAAGGTGCTGGCTGACATCTTTAACACCTCACTTGCCCTGGAAACAGTTCCCACCTGCCTGAAGACCACCACCATCATCCCAGTCCCAAAAAGCTCCACAGTGACTGGTCTGAATGAATATCAGTCCAGTCAAACCTAAAGCTCCTTCACCACAGCAGACCGGAACAACACCCTCATTACTGTAGAGGAGACACCAACCCATCCTGATGTCTGGAAGTCCTCCAGGAGCAGAAAGTTGCCCTTTAAAGTGTTGCAAGTACATCTGTCAGATAGGGTTGTTTCTGCAGCAGGAACTTCCTGTTACCTCCAACCACTTCTCGTTACCTCCAACCACTTCCTGCCACCTCCCACCACTTCCTACCACCTCCAACCACTTCCTGTTACCTCCAACCACTTCCTGTTACCTCCAACCACTTCCTGTTACCTCCAACCACTTCCTTTTACCTCCAACCACTTCCTGTTACCTCCAACCACTTCCTGCCACCTCCAACCACTTCTTGTTACCTCCAACCACTTCCTACCACCTCCCAACACTTCATGCTCCCTTCAATCACTTCCTGTCACCTCCAACCACTTCCTGCCACCTCTTGCCACCTCCAACCACTTCCTGGAACCTCCAACCACTTCCTGTTACTTCCAACCACTTCCTGCCACCTCCCACCCCTTCCGTACCTCCAACCACTTCTTATTACCTCCAACCACTTCCTGCCTCCTCCAACCACTTCCTGTTACCTCCAACCACTTCCTGGAACCTCCAACCACTTCTTGTTACCTCCAACCACTTCCTGCCACCTCCCACCACTTCCTGTTACCTCCCACCACTTCCTGGCACCTCCAACCACTTCTTGTTACCTCCAACCACTTCCTACCACCTCCCAACACTTCATGCTCCCTTCAATCACTTCCTGTCACCTCCAACCACTTCCTGCCACCTCTTGCCACCTCCAACCACTTCCTGGAACCTCCAACCACTTCCTGTTACTTCCAACCACTTCCTGCCACCTCCCACCCCTTCCTCGTACCTCCAACCACTTCTTATTACCTCCAACCACTTCCTGCCTCCTCCGACCACTTCCTGTTACCTCCAACCACTTCCTGGAACCTCCAACCACTTCTTGTTACCTCCAACCACTTCCTACCACCTCCCACCACTTCCTGTTACCTCCAACCACTTCCTACCACCTTCAACCACTTCCTGTTACCTCCAACCACTTCCTGCCACCCCCTACCACTTCCTGCCACCTCCAATCACTTCCTGCCACCTCCAACCACTTCCTGCCACCTCCAACCACTTCCTGTTACCTCCAACCACTTCCTGCCACCTCCAACCACTTCCTGTTACCTCCAACCACTTCCTGCCACCTCCCACCACTTCCTGTTACCTCCAACCACTTCCTACCACCTCCCACCACTTCCTGTTACCTCCAACCACTTCCTGCCACCTCCCACCACTTCCTGCCACCTCCAACCACTTCCTGTTACCTCCAACCACTTCCTGCCACCTCCAACCACTTCCTGTTACCTCCAACCACTTCCTGCCACCTCCAACCACTTCCTGTTACCTCCAACCACTTCCTGCCACCTCCAACCACTTCCTGTTACCTCCAACCACTTCCTGCCACCTCCAACCACTTCCTGTTACCTCCAACCACTTCCTGCCACCTCCAACCACTTCCTGTTACCTCCAACCACTTCCTGCCACCTCCAACCACTTCCTGTTACCTCCAACCACTTCCTGCCACCTCCAACCACTTCCTGTTACCTCCAACCACTTCCTGCCACCTCCCACCACTTCCTGGCACCTCCAACCACTTCCTACCACCTCCAACCAACCACTTCCTGTTACTTCCAACCACTTCCTGCCACCTCCAACCACTTCCTGGCACCTCCAACCACTTCTTGTTACCTCCAACAGCTTCCTGCCACCTCCCACCACTTCCTGTTACCTCCAACCACTTCCTGCCACCTCCCACCACTTCCTGTTACCTCCAACCACTTCCTGCCACTTCCTGCCACCTCCCACCACTTCCTGCCACCTCCCACCACTTCCTGCCACCTCCCACCACTTCCTGCCACCTCCCACCACTTCCGGTTACCTCCATCCACTTCCTACCACCTCCCACCACTTCCTTTTACCTCCCACCACTTCCGGTTACCTCCATCCACTTCCTGCCACCTGTTAATTGCTCAGGATCTAAACATTGATGATTCTCCAGCTGTATTAGGAGAAAATGGAGGACAATTCTGTGAGATGAGACGAGGACATCCTCAAGCTGTGTGTGTGTCCTTGTTTATGTTACTTTGTGAGGCCCATTTTTCTGAGTTATACCAAATTGTGAGGACCAACTGCTTATTATGGGGCCCAAAGCCCGGGCCCCATAAGAAGAAGTCCCGTTGGTGGTTAGGGGTTAGGGGTTAGGGCTAGGGTAAAGGTCAGGGTTAGGCTATAGAAATTAATGAAAAATGAATGGAAGTCAATGCAATGGCCCCACAAAGATAGAAAAACAAACCTGTGTGTGTGTATCTGTGTGTGTGTGTGTGTGGGAGAGTGTGTGCGTGTGTGTGCGCACCACAGATACCACCTGTCAGTCAATGTCACTTTGAGAAGTCTCTCAGGCAGCCAGGTGATGAAGACGAGTGATGGACGCTTCCTGTCGAGCCGCTGACCTTCTGCTGACGAGACGTCTGAGTTGTTGCTGGTCGACTCGTCTTCCTCAAACTGATGAAGACGAGACACGAAGAAATAGATCAGAGAAAGAGGCGGAGACCAAAAACAACCGTGACTGGAGATGTGAGGTAAAGATGGATGAAGCAGACGAGGAGGATGAGATGAAGATGAGAAAGTAAAGCACAGATGAAGATGAGGAGGAGATGAAGTTTAAGACAGCTGTGAAGAAACGATCATTATCTTCTCATTGAGTTTTAAAAACAGGAGTGATGAGGAAATTCAACCATCCAGATGAAAACTCTGGGTTCAGGAGTCCTCAGGGTCTTGTCTCTGCTTTCAGTGGACGATGTGGTTCTGCTGGTGTCTCCAAGACTCATCTCCTCTGAATCTCAGGTTCTCAACCAGAAAACACTAGATGTCTTTCCAGGTCTTAGTCCATCACAGAGACACCTGGACAGGTCTCAGTCCATCACAGAGACACCTGGACAGGTCTCAGTCCATCACAGAGACACCTGGACAGGTCTCAGTCCATCACAGGGACACCTGGACAGGTCTCAGTCCATCACAGAGACACCTGGACAGGTCTCAGTCCATCACAGAGACACCTGGACAGGTCTCAGTCCATCACAGAGACACCTGGACAGGTCTCAGTCCATCACAGGGACACCTGGACAGGTCTCAGTCCATCACAGGGACACCTGGACAGGTCTCAGTCCATCACAGGGACACCTGGACAGGTCTCAGTCCATCACAGGGACACCTGGACAGGTCTCAGTCCATCACAGGGACACCTGGACAGGTCTCAGTCCATCACAGGGACACCTGGACAGGTCTCAGTCCATCACAGGGACATTAGGGACAGTTACCAGTCAGTCTAACATGCATGTTGTTGGTCTGTTGGAGAAAACCCACGCAGCTGAGAGAACATGCAGACTGCCCTGAAAGATCCCAGCTGGGATTTGAACCGCGGTGCCTTGCTCACTGAGAGGCAGCAGCTCCAGCCACTGCACCACAGTTTTTTTGTTTTAAAAGATTTGAAAGTAAATTTCAAGGCGGGGGCGACTCGTTCACTAAACTGACGGAGACGATCAAAGAGGACTTTGTTTTGGTTTGAAGCTCCCGACAGTGGCCGGGCGAAGGCTGTCCAGACTGAGACGGACTCTCTGGGGACATCTGGACGTCCACAGCTGCTCTGTGGATCAGATCACTATGAGGATCGCTCTGATCCATGTCTCTTCCGGGTTTCCTGGAAGTCCTCGTCATGCGCCTTCATTAAGTAGAGTTCAGCGGCGGTGACTGTGTCGGTGCGGACAGTGGTGCAGTGTTCGGTTCCCGACACACATTCCAGTCTGATTACAGGGCGACCGCTGCTGTCTGCTCTTCTTCCTGTTTTGAGGCTCCACTGGACGGACTTGATCTGTCCATCTCTGGACCAAAACCAGTTCTTGGTCTTGGATGGTCCCAGACTCATCAGACGTGGACGCCAGGATCATTGTTAGCTTTGGCCAGTTCCTTCCATGGCTGAACAATCCCACTACTTTACTGGTTTTTAAAACGATCCCACTACTTTACTGGTTTTTAAAACGATCCCACTACTTTACTGGTTTTAAAAGACCAGTTTAAACATTTTGTGGATTTTTTTTGATACACTCTGGGTCACAACTATACATACAACATAGGGCTGTAGTGATACAATAATCTCACAATACGATATGATGCACAATAATCTGCTCATGATACAATATATATTGCGATATTCAGCAAACTATACAATTCAATACACTTTTGCGATTTTCTGAAAGATTTTAGAGGGACAGAGTGATTTTGGTGACATTTTGTGACTGTTATAGACTTGGATTGAATTAATTTAACTGAAAACTGATTAAAAGCACCAACTACACAATACCTGGCTCTGGTTGGACATAGACACAGACTTAAAGCTCCCCTGACATCATCTTTGAACTTTCCATAAAATGGCACAACATATATATATTTTAAGATTGAACTCTGATCGTTTTTGCTAAAACAATGTGAAATGAATGAAAATTCCTCTCAAAAAAAGTTTAAAATTAGCGCCTTTTTTTACATGGTAAATCTGGATTTTCCCGTCGCGTGATTATGACGTCACATGTAGACTCGGCTCGAACGCGCACATTGAATACAATGGAGGAAGATACAAACGCATCCGTCCAATTTAGCCATTTAAAACTTTATATTTTAGCGGTTTGTCTTCAGAGAAGCCAAAGTTATTTCGAGTAAACGGCAGGTTATAATTTTTTTTCTGCTGCTGCTGTTTTTTGTAGACTTTTCACTTCAGGAAGTGAGCAGCTGTGTGATGACTTACAGGAGCTGCAGGTTGACGAGGCAGAAGGAATTCTACAACATCTAAATCGTTTCCACAGCACTGAAATGGTAATATATTAGTTAATGTTTCTAATAATTATTCAACATTAATTTATAGTTTAAAAAATTAGTCCCTTTTAAAATATCTGTTAAATATTTTAATGTTTATTCTAACATACGTTCTGAAATTTTTAACTAGTTTTTATTTGTGTATTTTTATCCATCAATATTTTTTTATTTTGTTGTAAATTTACATTTATTTTAAACAAAAACACTTTTAGATGTTTGAATCAGTTTGATTTCATCCGTCCTGTTTGGTCCAAAAAATGCAGCTGAGATGTCTTGACTGGATACCTGTCCAGGTGTCCCTGTGATGGACTGGAAACCTGTCAATTCAAACAATAAATGATATTCACCCCAATTTTTTTAAATCATATAAATACTTTATTACTGGTACATATATAACAAAGCCCCGCTTTTCTGTTTAAGGTGTTGGATGATGTGATCAAATCTCCCTACACGTCATCCGAATCCGCTGACACGTCTCTTTGTTCAACTCTTCTTGCCCATGGAGAACTAAAACAACAGAAACGAAGAGGGAGAACACGACCCTGCTGTTAAAGTGAAAACAAGCTCATTCAAACTATGAGAATAAACATTTTGTGATGCTTCATTTGAGTGTTGTCTTTTTTAAGGCTACAAACTAAAAAATGTTTTATGGTGACATGTTTAGAAAAAAAGTAAACCAGCATCCTTTTGACTTGTTCACTTTTTATTAAAATTGTTAAAGGTTTGTTTTTGATGAAATCTTATAGAATCTGCATATGGTGCCAAAATTAATGCTTGTATATTTTTAATCAAAAAGGCGTTCAATTCAGGATCAACTGGACTTTATTTGTAACAGAAAACGTTTCGACTTCAGTCCAGAAGTCTTTTTCATGGACTTCTGGACTGAAGTCGAAACGTTTTCTGTTACAAATAAAGTCCAGTTGATCCTGAATTGAACGCCTTTTTGATTTATCATGTCCTGGATGACTGAGAATCTTCACCAGCATATTGTATATTTTTAACTAGTTTTTATTTGTGTATTTTTATCCATCAAGATTTTTTAATTTTGTTGTAAATTTACCTTTATTAAAAAAAAAAACAATTTCAGATGCATCTTTATGAATCCGTTTGATTTAAACCGTCCTGTTTGGTCAAAAAAATGCAGCTGAGATGTCTTGACTGGAGACCTGTCCAGGTGTCTCTGTGATGGACTGGAGACCTGTCCAGGTGTCCCTGTGATGGACTGGAGACCTGTCCAGGTGTCCCTGTGATGGACTGGAGACCTGGAAACCTGAAAACACAAACTGATATTTTTATTAAAACAGCTATGGACATTTTTATTAAAACAGCTATGGAAATTTATGTTTTTTGACGGTATTTGATATAAATTAAATTTTAAATTTAATGATTGACATATAAACATTTTATTTTTATTTTTAGTGAACATTTAGTGCATGTAAACATGCAAATTTCAACTGGAAATATGAATAACTGTATAGGATGAATAATAACCCTTCGATTGCTTTAATAATTAAAGCAATCGAAGGGTTATTATTCATCCTATACAGTTATTGGACACTCGATCAATGGAAAAGTGATTTAGACACGGTTTATTTCATACACAGTAACTAAATGGGGTTAGCTTCGTGATGTGGCTTCTTTGTTCTTGGGCTAAGCTAACAGAGGCCCGATCGCGTTTGAGATCTATCTTTTTAAGACAGTAAATCATCCAAAACTCTCATTAATAAACCCTCCCTGAATAAAAAAACGTACTGATGTTACTTGATCGCGAGGACATCATTTAAAAATACATAACAAGCAGTAGTGGGCAACGCTAATTAAAAAATTAGTTCCACAATTTCTAAAATGCTTATTAATTTTTTTAGGTCCACAATTTCAAAATGTCTTATGAAAATTAGGGGAAGCTAATCTAATCCGCTATTTATATATTTATATATTATATATATATATATATATATATATATATATATATATATATATATATATATATATATATATATATATATATATATATATATATTTATATATAGCCGGCAGCGTTATGCAAAATTTGCACTACACTGCCAACTGAAAAGTAACAAAAATGATCCTAAAAGGATGAAATTACAAAAATCAAAGGATTTATTTAATACTTTACGTACATATATTCTATTCGGCCACGAAATTAACAAAAAATAGAATGAACTTTTAATCCCTAAAACCACTTTTAAATCTCAAATACACGGGTGTGTCGCCACCGCATTTATACATAAAAGTAACCCAAATACATAAAACTAATGAGTCACCGTCGAATGGTCGACACAAAACACACAATAAAATCATCCGGCCACGTTAATTTGGCTTGAAACAGCGGTGTTCTCTGCGGATTTATCCATTAGTAACCCAGCACAACCAGCTGGACACAGAGTTGTTAGCGTCTATAGGTAGTCAACAGATTTAATGAAAAGTAACTAAAATACATAAAAATAACGACTCACCGTCGCGTGGTCGACACAAAACCCTCAATAAAATCCTCCGGCCGCGTTAATTTGGCTTGAAACAGCGGGGTTCTCTGCGGATTTATGAAGACACCGAGCGCAGCCAGCTAGCCACAGAATTAGCCCCTGAGTTCACCTCTGACCCGGAAGATGTCAAGATGGAATAGTCCATTTTTAGTAGGGGGATAAAGAAATCGACCGTTTTTTTATTGCGTATTTAATGATCGTTTTCATCGTAACTATAATTATTTTTATGTTAAATGTACATTAACAAGCAGGATCAATGTTAGGGATGTAGGTGACTGGCCGGGGCGCGGCGGGGCCGGGGCCCCATGCTGATGGGATCCCCAGGCAACGGCATCATTTACCTACATGGTAGATCCGAGTCTGTTCTCCGCTCTGCCCCCCCTCCCCCCTCCAACCCTTCCTCCTCTCTGCTCTTTATGGTGGGGAAAAAGGTAAAACAAGCAGCATAAGAGCTTGTAAATAAGTTTATTGGTTTTTACTGATAGATAATTAGTTATTAGCGGTACTGCATTTTAAATAAAAATAGCACAAATCCACTTATGAATTATAAAAGTTAGTCAATCCACAAAAACGCTGACAAAAAGTTTAGGTTCACTGTAAGCGGATTAGCGCTTTAGTGCTCCCTAGCGGTCTGGCGCCCACCTTTGATAACAAGCAACGTGTGTTTGCTCCTGATTTTATGTCGGCTAAAAAAATTTTTAGCATCGCAAATGAAGAATCCTCCGTGATAATTGGCTTTATACACTCACAGTATATAAAGTAAAACAACATGAGCTCACGTTAAATATATAGTTTATCATCTAAAATCATCGATTGTCACCGATTCTGTTCATAACTTTTATGGACAGAATTTCTAGGTGCAGCCAAGGTGTTGAGAGGATCCGTTTTGGTGGCCTTAGAATCGCTTCTCTGTTTTTTGCAGATGATGTGGTCCTATTGGCTTCATCAGTTCGTGATCTACAGCTTTCACTGGAGCGGTTTGCAGCCGAGTGTGATGCGGCCGGGATGAGGATCAGTTCCTCCAAATCCGAGGCCATGGTCTTGAGCCGGAAAAGGGTAGCATGCCCTCTCCGGGTCGGGGAGGAGGTCCTGCCCCAAGTGGAGGAGTTTAAGTATCTCGGGGTCTTGTTCACGAATGAGGGAAAACTGGAGCGTGAGATCGATAGGCGGATAGGTGCAGCGTCCGCAGTGAAGCGGGCTCTGTACCGGTCTGTCGTGGTGAAGAGAGAGCTGAGTCGAAAGGCAAAGCTCTCAATTTACCGATCGATCTACGTTCCCACCCTCATCCGTGGCACCGTGGTAATGGCAGTCGACCCCCGATCGGAAGGTTGGAGGTTCGAATCCCGCGTCCGCCCATCATGTGTCGTTGTGTCCCTGGGCAAGACACTTAACCCAGAGTTGCCCCCGGTAGGTCTGGATGGCGCCTTGCAAGGCAGGCTACCACTACCGGTGTATGAATGTCTGAATGAATGGGTGGATGGCTGGTATTATAAAGCGCTTTGGGGCTCCTCACAGGGGGCTGGAAAGCGCTATATAAATAAGCTCCATTTACCATTTACCATCTATGGTCATGAGCTTTGGGTTGTGACCGAAAGAACGAGATCTCGGATACAACGGATAGGACGGAGGTTGAGGAGCATCAAATGTAGAACCACTAGACTGAGGAACAACTTCTACCCTGATGCTGTTAGACTCATGAATAAATAAATAATAAGAATAATCACTGCAAAATATCACATCATGCTGATGCTGATCTGTTTTCTTGTNCAGACATTTACACCTCCAGATGCAGGAAAAGAGCCACCTGCATCATGAAAGACCTCACTCACCCAGCACACTCACTCTTTGCCCCACTCCCCTCAGGACGGAGGTTGAGGAGCATCAAATGTAGAACCACTAGACTGAGGAACAGCTTCTACCCTGAGGCTGTTAGACTCATGAATAAATAAAAATAAAATAAAAATAAACACTGCAAAATATCACATCATGCTGATGCTGATCTGTTTTCTTGTTGCTGTGTTCATCTGTGACCATCTGCTCATACAGACTCATGTTCGTGCTGCTGTTTATAATGATGTTTTTCCACTACATTAGGGCTTAGTGTATTACTAGTTGATGTTTCTCTTAGTTAATTCTAGATGTTATTACTGTTTTTCTCTTGCATTTGTTGTTGGATGTAACTGGGACCCGTGTACATAATCTCGTTTTCATCACATGTACCACATGCGGTGCAAATGACAATAAAGACTCTCTGACTCTGACTCCTGAAATGAGTTTTCTCCGCAGGGTGTCTGGACTCTCCCTTAGAGATAGGGTGAGAAGCTCAGTCATCCGGGAGGGACTCGGAGTAGAGCCGCTGCTTCTCCACATCGAGAGGAGCCAGTTGAGGTGGCTCGGGCATCTGGTTAGGATGCCTCCTGGACGCCTCCCTGGTGAGGTGTTCCGGGCATGTCCCACCGGGAGGAGACCCAGAGGAAGACCCAGGATACGCTGGAGGGACTATGTTTCTCGGCTGGCCTGGGAACGCCTTGGGATTCCCCCAGAGGAGCTGCTCCAAGTGGCTGGGAGAGGGAAGTCTGGGCCTCCCTACTTAGGCTGCTACCCCCGCGACCCGACCCCGGATAAGCGGAATAAAATGGATGGATGGATGGATCATCTAAAACAGTACACACCTCCGATTGTGTTTACACAAAGACTTACTCATCTCCTGGTGTCACGAATGGCACCTGGACAATCTTCCGATGGTAGCTTCCCTGCGTTGTTTCTTTTGACGTGGTAGCTGTGGGACTTTCTTCTGTAGATTTTCTTTTAAATATAGTAGGAATAGCATCCGGTTTTAAAAGTCTTCTGAATCTTACTGGTGTAGTGATACAGCACTCTCATGTCCGTTACTGGATTTAAACCTCTTCACATCTCTCTGAAACTCTGAGTGTTACACTTTTCTTGAGCTCTGAAGGAGACAAGTGGACACTACAGTATTTTGTTACAATTATGTAACCCGATTTACTTATGGTTTGGTTATTTATAGTTAAACAGAGTATGTGTGAGATAACCACAGTGTGTATTAAAAGTTCAGCAATTAGGAGTAGTTAACATTTAGTCTAATGCTACATATAAGAATCTAGGAGGTCCTTACCTACAGACAGAGGGTAAAGATGGGCTACAAATATTTTGAATTAAGAGACACAAATCAGAAGACTTTCTTTAATTTGTGTTAATTCAGAATTAATCAACAGTATATTCTTAGTATGTGTATGATTAAGCTGGTATATTTTAAATATGCTAAAGTTAAGAGAACATGTCAGAATGATCTTCTAGACTTTGTTTTAAACTGTATGCTCTATGCAGAAGGACTATGTCTAAAAGTTGATGAACAATCCGTTCGTGTTTGTTTGAAGTGTTTTGGAACGAAGGAAAAGTTGTAGACATAAGAGTCTCCTGTCTCCCGTCCTTTCTAAAAACAATTAATCTGTTCTTAAAACAAATTCCATGGTTTGTTCATACCTGTATCTTCTGACGCACGTTTTCTCTTTCCTGTCCTGTCTGCCCCTACCTGTCACTCAGACTCACTGACTTGCAAAGTCACTCCCTCTCTAGTGGTAAACAACCAATGAGCAGGAAGTATTTGACTAAGTCACACCCCCTTCTTAAAGGGACACTTCCTGTAGACTCGTCAGTGTGAAAGGGAGAACTAAACTGAACAACTGGTTCTTCTCTGGAAGCTGGTGGACGTTCTGGTCAAATGTCAATTAGACCTACGTTATCAGCCAGGGTTACGGCACAGCTCAGCTGTAACTCACTCATCGGTTCTGAAAGAATTTGTTTTCTGAAAGTTTTATTTTGAAACCCAGTCAGGACGTTGGCCTGGTTCCTGCCGGGAAAGGCGCACTTCTGCTCGTTGAATCAGTTATACACGCGCTGAAGTTTCAACTGGACGTCAACTGGACAACACCGTCCGTTAAGTGTCCACAAAACTTCTCAGCTCTTATCTCCAGAGACGTATCGTCACCAGGTAAAGAGTCGTTGATTGTATGCTGAACGTGTGGGAAGTCTAGCCGGACTCGTGTGGGAAAAGTGTCACCCTGTTGCATTTCAAAATAATTAACTTCTGTTAAACTTAGCTTTCATTCCACTCCTTCCTCATTATTCTTATTTTCTTAAGCCATTAAACTTTTAAGTAAATGTGCCAGCAGGAAGTTTAAACATAACTTGTCTGTTTGTTCCAATTTGAATTCTTGTCTACAGTAGTTATTAAATCAGAGCTAATTTCGATACAAATGTTTATGTACTTTTATGATTTTCTCAATAAAAGGTCTATCTTCTGGTGGATCAACATAAGTTGAAGTCTCTCGTGAAATTACATTTTGTCTAGTCACAGTTAAGCAATTTAATCCGGAAAAAGGGTGAACTCGCGAATGAATTTGGGTCAGATCAAATCTGCTCCAACTTC
>JBBPBX010051280.1:0-24636 GCA_038048925.1 Garcialebias charrua | reverse complement strand
GTTCAAATCCCGGTCCGGGGCCTTTCTGGGTGGAGTTTGCATGTTCTCCCCGTGCATGCGTGGGTTTCCTCCGGGTACTCCGGTTTCCTCCCACAGACCAAAAAACATGCTTGTTAGGCTGATTGGTGACTCTAAATTGACCCTAGGTGTGAGTGTGAGAGTGGATGGTTGTTTGGTGTGAGTGAGACAGGTCCCTCTTGTAAATGAGTCCCCGTGACTCAACGAGGCTAGCCTGTATAAATAAAGGTTGAATGAATGAAAGAGTCTCCCCACCATCACAGACATTTACACCTCCAGATGCAGGAAAAGAGCCACCTGCATCATGAAAGACCTCACTCATCCAGCACACTCACTCTTTGCCCCACTCCCCTCAGGACGGAGGTTGAGGAGCATCAAGTGTAGAACCACTAGACTGAGGAACAGCTTCTACCCTGAGGCTGTTAGACTCATGAATAAATAAAAATAAAATAAAAAATAAACACTGCAAAATATCACATCATACTGATGCTGATCTGTTTTCTTGTTGCTGTGTTCATCTGTGTTCATCTGTGACCATCTGCTCATACAAACTCATGTTCGTGCTGCTGTTTATTCCCACTATATTAGGCTTAGTGTATTACTAGTTGATGTTTTTCTTAGGAGTTTACACGGCGCGTATTTTGAGTGTAACCGCTACTTTCTCTTTGCGACTTTGCTTATCGCCTACACGACGCTGCTGGCCCCCCTCGATGACACCGATACTTTTCTGACCCTGCTCTCAAGGTGGAAGTTTTTCGCTGACCCCCCGTTGATAATGTAAACATCTCCCGTGGAGCTTTTGTTTGAACACATGCACGCAGCACGCACGCGCAGACAGCCGGCATTTTAACAATGGCGGTGGACTGGACAGTGGACACACGCACCACTTTCTGAACTATAGCTGATGGAATATATTTTGATTCTCATATTTAATTATTCTACACCTTACCTGCATCTGTGTTGGAAGAGAGCCAGCTGCCTGGATCCAGTTGTCTGTTAACGAGGCAGTCGGACATTTCACGTGTCACGCTGCACTATAACATACTAAATGTGCTATATATTAACAGTTTAACAATAATAAACAGTATTTATGTTAGCGTGGGAGATATTTACATTTATCTGAGCTAAATGAAGCTATCTGGACTCGTTACGTCATGCCTAACATGCTGCATGTTGAAAATGAAGACACCAGGTTGATTTTTAATTTATTTATTTATTCAACACCACAAACTCATGTCACAAACACTGAGAATTAAATTGAACACTTTTAAAAACACGTTAACCGAACTTTAATGAACTGGACTCTGTTGTTCATCCTGGTGGACACTGGACCCAGATCCGAACCGCCGGTCCGCTTCGTGGAACAGCTTCGACCTCGCAGGAAAAAAATAAAAATAAAACCTCAGTTGGTTGTTCTGTGATCGAACTAAACACAAGGAAACATTATTAAGAACATGGTTTACCTTGTAGCCCTGCTGTAAATCAGCTGATTCTCACGGACTAAAGTCAGACATGTTGACTCGGTTCTGGTTCTGCTCAGCAACTGGTGTGCAGATGAAGCGGCCCCACTCGGTGTCCGATCTGTTGACTCTTATCCAAATTCCAGCTTTAACTTGTTGTTAACTTGTTGACAACAACTTGTAGTTTAGCTGAACTTTTAGCCAGAGAGGAAAACAGGCTGCCTCGTGTGCTCTGTTTGTTTACCTCAGGCAGCAGTGGCACGCGTGCGCAGTAGTGAAGGTTCCAAAAATCACAGCGCCATCTAATGGCCCAGCATGGTAACTACAGTAAATTCATGAGTACGGGGGGTGGAGGGGAGAGAGTCGTATCCACACCTGTCCTCACCTCATTTGCTCCACTCTGGGCTCTTGAGCAAGGCCCTTAACCGCCACCATCTGCTCCCCCAGCTGCCATGGATAGCAGCTCTCTGCTCCACTCAGAGGGCTCTGGAAGCGCTGTTGTTTGTAGTTGGAAGGTCATCCGGATTAAAAATAATTGCCAAGTCTTTGTGCGAGTTTCTCAGGTTGCCTCATGAGGCAAGAATTTCCTGTAACACTTTTAATTTGTGGATCATTGCTCTTTTTTTTTTCTATGGCACAAAATACATTAAAACTGATCATAAATAACAAAATAATCTAGAAAGATCCAGGGTGTTCCAGTACTTTACTAAGATGTTGTCATTTTAGTATGAATCAGACTTCAAACATGATCTTCTATTGCTTGTATTTTGAGCACTTGTACAGCCTGTTGACTCTGATAATATCAATATCAGACATGTCCACCCTTTGGCCGATGGGAACATTGGGATCAGGGATGGGAGTCATGGTTTCTTTTCCATCCGTTCCAAAGGCAGTTCTACAAATTTATATAGAAAAAAGAGATCAGAGGAAAACAACAAAATCAATGTATTTAATGTTGAATGTCTGTTTTGAAGGTGGTAACTCTTACTTTCCATATTGCATCACAGAGGAGTAGTCATATTTGGTGTTGAGATTGTCTGTATCCATCTTTTTGAAGTTGATCTTAAAATCTGGCAATGAAAACAATCAGTATCAGTATATGAACTTGTCTGAATGAGTGATTGATGCTGTGTGATTCTTACAATCTTGCAAATTTTCCCAGTGGATCTTGACATACTGGTCACGGTCGCTGCGGTTGTGTTCATGGTAGAAACCCAGAGCATGCAGCAGCTCATGTTGGACTATCCCTTTTTCCACGCAGCCAAATCTCTGCAGAGACACTAGTTGCTTCACTCCAACTTGTCCCAGAGAAGAAAAGCAACTAAGAAATTCAAGAGACAAAGATAAATGTGGAAATTGACATTTCACTAGAATATCAGTGTCTAGACATTATTACATTGTACATTATTACTAAGTGGCTTTATGATCCGTTGAGAAGCTTCAAAAAAATTATTGATCTACTACCCGCATTGCACAGGACGGGAGATGGGTCAAGTGAAAGAAACCCCATTTTTTTTTGAGACAACAAGAATTAATGTGATCGTTTTATTTGTAAAATGAATACCAATAAATTGACAAGTCAATCACAGTGATCCATTTTCTACTAGCTTTTGTAATACTTAAGAAATCTGGAAGTGGAATTTTGTAGAAAATTTACAAGAATCAGTATCTTACCTATAGCTCTTTGAACAATCACATTTATGAAAATCAAAATTAATTTTGACCCAGTTATTAAGTTTTGAATCTATTTCCCCTTGGCCGATATGTTTGACAAATGACAAAGTTGCAACAATATCTAGCTCTAGTCAACTTTAAAAAAAAAAAAAATGTTGCCAACAACTATCATTTAAAAATGGCTTTAACTGCTTATACTGTACTTTGTAATTTTACAATGCTTTGTTATGCACATTGTACTAGTTTATTTACATTTTTTTAAACAAATGTAATTTAGGTGTCGTTTTTCCTCATTTGCTTACCCAAATTTTGGTTCAAGGCTTAGGTAGGCCTTTTGCTTTGTGCGAGGAACAAAGCGAATGCAGGTCCTTGGTTCAAAGCCTTTCATGGCAGTCAGAATTATATTCCTCTCATCTTTATCTACATTCAGGAATAAAATACTTAATTAGGTAAAAGAAGCTTGCTATTATACACTGACCAAGTTAACAATAAGACTTATTTCAAAAATAAAATTAAACCTACCATATTTGGGACTTATAACAAAAGGAACATGTACATTTCCGTCTGTAGACTTTGGCCAGAAGCAACTGTATTGTTTATTGTGGCACTTTAAAGCACTCCTGGTTTTTGGAATGAGCATGTCTCCTTCAACCAGTTGTTGAACCAAAGTTCCTGTTGGAACAAAAATGTTTTTCATGCTATAAACCCAGCTCTATAACACAAGAATGCATTGCTTCTTTTCTTTTGGTTTTCTGCATCGTGACTAAATGCTCACCATTGTTCATTCTGATGATCGTTGTAGAAATATCCTCTTTCTTGGAGTGATCTCCGGTGTGAGCATTGCAGAAGCCTGAAAGCAGCAAGAGCAGGAAAGAAACTCGTGCTTTATGGTCCATTTTTTCCCCTTAAGGTGTTGATGTAGAAGTGTCGATCCTTCACTTGTCTTGAACACACTGGTGCTGAGGTTCAGGTGGTGGAGAGCTAATATGCTGCTTGCCAGGGTGTGTCTGTGTGCAGAGATTAATGAAAGGGGTTCAGTAGGTCTTGGCTTGGACACACAAAATATGGGAGTGCCCTTCACACCCAGTTTACTGTTTTCACACCAAGATAATCTCATTCGGGAAGGATTACAGTGACCACAGACAGCTGTTGGCTCGCTAAGCATCAGCTTGCATCTGGTATTTTTTTAACCAGCTGGAAATTGACCCATGATGTCCAGGTCATTAGGTGTTCAAAGCAGTACCTGATCAGTGCTGACCGTTCCAGACTCAGTGTGAGATCCATTTAAAGTGTCAGCCCTCCTTATTTCCCTCTGAACGGCCCAAGGTGGCTTATGTCATATACTTGTTGTCAGGTAAGGCAAAGTACGGTATTGGGGTACCGCAGAGTGGCAACAAGACGCCCATTTTTGTTATTAATTTTAAAGACTTCTCAAAAAAACTTTGTAAGGGGTTTTACCCAATCTTGCATGAGAGAGAGGCTGCTAGGATGTTGTTTTCACTGAAGCAGGGGAGCAGGAGTGTCACTGAAATGATAATTGATTTCTAAATTGTTCCTGCCGACAGCCGTCGAATTGAGGAAGCTCCGGCCGATGCCTTTTTTCAAGGTCTCAATGACTACATCAAAGATGAACTGGCAACAAAAGATTACCCTGACTCTCTTAAAGTGTTGAATAATCTATCTACATGCATTTATCTATTTCTAATGGAGAAGAGGTGTGAGAGGGGAAGCAGATTGGAAAGACCTACCGTATTCTCCGACGTATAAGTCGCACCTTTTTGCACCTTTTTGCCTACATTCCTAAGCCCTGCAACTTATAGGCCAGTGCGACTTATACGTCGATTTTTCCAACATTTTGGTCATAATGTGACTTTGGTCAAAAGCTCCAAAAATGGTGCAGTACCAGTTTCGGCCGCTATGGGCGCTAAGAAACCCTTTACAGTACCTACACTGTTGACATCTGCCTGGTCCAAAAATGGTGCAGTGACACAGAAGATGAAGACTTCAATGGTTTTGAATAAATAAATAAAAACCATAAAATAAATACAGTATCTGTTTCTGTCATCATTTTAAACTGAGACACGTTTTTTACTGTAATGTCAGCTAATAAAAATATATTTTTATGTGTTTATCTTTAAAGATAAATGATGAAAGACACAAAATATAAAAAAAATGTTCATTTATTAAAGAAAAGTTCAACTAAGACACATCAAACAAAATACTGTAGTTTTAATGTGATAATCTTGTCAAAAGTCCTTCCAAACAATTTGGCAGCCAGTCCAAAATAATGTTCATTTATTAATTAAGACACATCAAACAAAATACTGTAGTTTTAATGTGATAATCTTGTCAAAAGTCCTTCCAAACAATTTGGCAGCCAGTCCAAAATAATGTTCATTTATTAATTAAGACACATCAAACAAAATACTGTAGTTTTAATGTGATAATCTTGTCAAAAGTCCTTCCAAACAATTTGGCAGCCAGTCCAAAATAATGTTCATTTATTAATTAAGACACATCAAACAAAATACTGTAGTTTTTATGTGATAATCTTGTCAAAAGTCCTTCCAAACAATTTGGCAGCCAGCAGGGCTGGACTGGCCATTCGGGCATACCGGGCAAATGCACGGTGGGCCGTCGGTGATTTATGTGATTTATGGGCCGCTCGGGCGGTCCTGTCACTCATGAACCAAAAAAATAAATTATAGCTATTTTTTGTCAATCGCGACGGCCGATTGGTTGATTTTCTTGAACGACATCAAGCTAAACCAATGAAATCTCTCCGCACTCTTTTGACCAGCCCCTTCCCTTTACTCGCATCAAGCTGCTGCTGCGGCTCGCTGTGAAACCTGACACCAGCGTGCCTGACAGAAACTGGACTGTGAGGTGCTCACACACGGAGCTGAAATGAAAGTTCCTCCTACCTGCAGCCTGAGAGGAGGACGAGTGATGCCTCATCCTCACCTAAAGCATATCGCGCTTCCAAAAATCTCCAAACGCACTGTACTGGCTGCTTGTCAACAGATGACTGTCCTCATCTAACGCGTCTGCAGTGGGAGGAGGAGCGTGTTGGTCCTCTTCCGCTCCGGTGTTTGTTTATTTCCGGTCTCAGAAAAATGGCGGACGCAATACGAAGAATTGCCTTGTACTTAATCTACAAAGCAGCAACACGCAGACGCCGTGCACAACAACGATTCTGGATTCACCCCACATTAGAGAGGCGTCATGGATTCGGTGAATTTCACCATCTGATCCAGGAGCTGCGCGCAGACGAGGAGCGCTTTCAGCGGTACTTCCGTGTCACCCGCCCCCAGTTTGACGACCTGCTGTAAGTTTCTCCTCCATGTTTACCGCGGGATTTTTTTCATCTGTTAAACGTTTCGCGCGGTGCCCACCTAATTCCGTCCCGTCGTCGTTGCGTGATCACATGGCAGAGTCTCTCCTGATTGGTCCTGATTGTTTGCTGCTGAGCAGCGAGCTGAATCTAGCTGTGGAAGCACGGAATGGCGTGCTTCCACAGCTGCGCTGCCGAGCAGCACAGTCGCTGCTCGGATGCGACGCGGGAGTAGGAAACAGCTGCTGCTCACTTTCGCGCTGCTTGTATGCTGTGGATGCGCCGCGACACGACCCGCTGCTCCAAGATTCGCGTCCCCATAGACTTCAATGTAAAGTGGCTGCTTCGGCTGCGCGAGATGCGTGCGGTGGGGATCCAGCATGAGACAGGACTCAAGGAGTGACGTGACGTCTGCTCTATGCGACCTAGTTTCAGCACGGCATGAAAAGTTGCAGCACGCGTTAGCACTTAGCATTAGCATGTTGTTGCGGTCTCCTGTTGTTAAAAGACCAGCTCAAATTCAAAAGCTGTGCACGCTGTTTCACTGCTGCAGCAGCAACACACGTCACTTGAACGGACTAACCACATCATCCGAACGTGAACGAAGAAAACAGCTTGTAAACACCGATCACAGCAGCTGCTACTTTTATCAGGTAATTCAAATAATTCCAGATCAATAACACAAATTGTTGGATCTCTGAATCATGTCTGAAATGTTGTTGATGTGCAGGCTTTACTGAACGCTGCTAAGACGTCTTCTATCACGTCAACACTTCAGCACTTTATGAAAAGACTCAGACTGATAGTGTCAGCATGTCCTGGAGCCCTGATGATGAGAGATGATGAGAGATTCAACCACCTCAACTGCTCAAAAAGAGGTATTGTTCTTTTACTATTACTGTACTATTACCTTTTTAATTTAAAATTATAATCTTATTAACTTTTTTTTACCTCTTTGTGTGTTATTTCCAGAAGTTAGCAGCTGTTCTCTTCCTCTTCAAGGAAATCCACATGCAGCTAAGGAGCTAAGGAGTCTGTGCTGATGACCCTGATGCATGCTCAATAATCCAGGTAAAAATCTAAAAAAAAACTATGTCTGGGCCTCTGGACATTCAAAAAACAAAACAAAACAATTGTAGAAACGTTTCATCTTTCATCAGAAAGACTTCCTCAGTCTGAGGTGCTGTATTCAGCTCAGTCTTATAAATATCACCCTCTCACTGTGGAAACTCTGTAACAACCTGCCCCCCAACATTAGACAGGCCTCCTCCCTTCACATGTTCAAATCCCTGCTAAAAAAATCATCTTTTCTCTATTATTTCAAACTGTGTGAGCTGACGTAGTGTATATATTTTTTTTTACTGTGTTTTCATTTTAATATTGCTCTTATACATTTTTATTATACTTTTACCGCTGTTAATATCATAATTTTTACCATTGGTGTGTGATACTGTTCTGTACATTTTTAAACCTCTTTTGTGTTGTGTGTGTGAAGCACCTTGATAACAGTTTATCTGTTTTAACTGTGCTATATAAATAAAATAGACTTGACTTGACTCACAGTGGATCAACCAGTTTGTTGATGACAGCTGAAACCAGCTGCTCACATGAGCAAGGAGGACCATCAGCCTAACAATGGATCATTAGCACCCTGATGGTTGTTTGCTATTCACAGAGGGCTGAGTGATACTAGCAACAACAGCATTGTAAGAGGGGGACAGTTGAACCCAGGCCTCCACCTCTGTTTAATGATGGACGGTTTCTTTTCACAAAGATGGCCTCCTTTACTCCTCTCTCAAACCATCGTTCCTCTCTATCAAGGATGTGAACATCTTCATCCCTGAAAGAGTTGGCCTATACAAACGTATTGTTCACTTGAAACATTTTCAAAATAATCATTTTATAAGTCTTTTTTGTAAACATATTATTTGTTTAGTGAAGTAAAGACACTATTTTTTATATAAAGCAAGTATTTCTTTATTCATTCAACCTTCATTTATGATATTGAAATCAAGAAATACCTTATTTTTTATCAAAAGTATTTATGTTTAATAAAGTCAAGAAAGACCATTATGTTTTTTGAATATTTTTAATTGGTAATTATTTTATTAAAACATTTAAATTTTTTATGTATTGTGACAGAGGGTTCTTGTTAGCAGCTGCTGAAAGTAACTAATAAATTAACTTAGTAATCTAACTTAGTTACTTTCCAAATCAAGTAATCAGTAACTTAACTAAGTTACTTTTTCAATGTAACTATGCCATCACTGTGGGCCACTCTGCTCAAAATGCCCGGGCCGATTTTTTGTCCCAGTCCAGCCCTGGCAGCCAGTCCAAAATAATGTTAATTTATTAATTAAGACGCATCAAACAAAATACTGTAGTTTTTATGTGATAATCTTGTCAAAAGTCCTTCCAAACAATTTGGCAGCCAGTCCAAAATAATGTTCATTTATTAATTAAGACACATAAAACAAAATACTGTAGTTTTAATGTGATAATCTTGTCAAAAGTCCTTCCAAAAAATTTGGCAGCCAGTCCAAAATAATGTTCATTTATTAATTAAGACACATAAAACAAAATACTGTAGTTTTAATGTGATAATCTTGTCAAAAGTCCTTCCAAAAAATTTGGCAGCCAGTCCAAAATAATGTTCATTTATTAATTAAGACACATAAAACAAAATACTGTAGTTTTAATGTGATAATCTTGTCAAAAGTCCTTCCAAAACAATTTGGCAGCCAGTCCAAAATAATGTTCATTTATTAATTAAGACACATAAAACAAAATACTGTAGTTTTAATGTGATAATCTTGTCAAAAGTCCTTCCAAACAATTTGGCAGCCAGTCCATTTTGGGCAAAACACCAGCTCACGTGAGGTGCGACCTATAGGCCGGTGCGACTTATAGGCCGGTGCGACCTATACGTTGATTTTTCCATTTAATTGGGCATATTTGGCTGGTGCGACTTATACTCCGGTGCGACTTATAGGCCGACGAATACGGTACTCACTCCTGGCGTGAGTTTAACCACACCAAACCCAAAGTTTCACCCACCACTGTGTTTACGCCTCAACAGACTGAGGAACCCATGGAGCTGGCCAGGAGCAACCTCACCCTGGAGGAGAAGGAAAGAAGGAGAAAAACAAGTCTATTTTTCTATTGTGGGAACACGGGGCACCTTGTATCAGAGTGTCCACAAAATACCAGACTCAGTAGGAGAGAGGAGAGTCCTGCTGAGTCATATAACAGACCCCAAAATCTCACTGTTCCAGCAGGGATCCAGGTTCAAGCAAAGTCCTCCTTATCTGTGTTGATAGACTGTGGTGCAGGTATTGAGTTTATAGACTGTGATTTTGCTGTTATTGAGCATTAAGTTAGTTCCCTCAGTCAACGGTCACCAGGTACTAGCTTTAGATGGGAACATATTATATCAGACCAACCAAGGGACTAAACCCATCATGTTATCCTTTGGAGGGAGCCATCATGAGACAATAAAGTTTCTTGTCATAAGTTCCCCCCAAATCCTGGGTATTTTGGGAACCACTTTGTTATTCAAGCACAACCCCCGCATAGACTGAAGGGGAAAATAAATTGTGGGGTGGCTCAAAGGATGTCTATCATCTTGTCTGTTCAAAGCTGTATCTCCCATCCTAAGCCTGGATAAGATTGAGGAAACATCCAGACCTTTCTAAGGTCCCCACCGGCGACTACCATGACCTCAAGGAGGTGTTTAATAAACTGAAGGTCACATCCCTACGTCCTCACAGACCTTCATAGATTGCCCTATTGATTTAATCCCCGCTTCTCACCCCCATCCCCAATTTGAAAGACAACAATTTGCCCTTATAACATGCATGCAGCTGGATATCTTATTTATGCGTGGGCGATTGGAAGGTGATGTGTCTATCTCTGCTGTCCATCGAGGATGTTGAAGTTCCATATATAATTGGATTGGTAACATGTTTCCTGATTTTTAAAATTGGCTGGTTCCTGGTTTATCAACAAACAAGGAAGTAGTTGGCAGCAAATTTGGCCCTGGTCAGGCTGCCTGCCTTATGTGATGGCTTGCTCCATACCTCAAGCATCCATATTCAATTGCTTTGCAAACTGAACCACATATTGGATGTGATTTGTGAGCATCACAGGCCACTTGTGGCCCCTAGGATTTGCTGGCAGGATAGATCAGATCTCGGGAAATATAATCAGGCATGGACAAGCGGAGTGTCCACTTAATTTGGATGTTTGGGATCCATGAGGACCAGCAACGACTCAATGCAGACATAAATCTTGTAAGTTCTGGCTGTTCCCAAAACAAATGTTGTTTATCCTAATTAGGTTCCCTGGCTGGCCTTGACAGGCCACATTTTCTCAATCCCCCTGGAGACCCTTTAATTTCAATGTTCTGCCCCCTCCCTTCCCCATCCACTGAGGAAGTCTGCAGACCTATAAGAGGGACCCGGCTGAATAAACAACGTGTCATCATTTCAGGACTCTTGGATTCTCTCTGGCTCTATCCTAGGTCAACCTCAGCAACTCTCGAGAGTGTTTACAGATCTCACCAGAGGGAACTGATGGGTTATACCATTTTTATCAGAACTCCTACAATGCCTCTGGAGTGTCCTTGGACACACTCGTCGCTCTTGTAGTCCCCCCTCCCCTGCAGAATGTCTGAGTCTCTATGAGCTTATGTGCGGGGTGTTATTTCAATCTCAGACTATCTCTCCTTAGCCAAGGAGTAAGAGTTCATAGGATTTTTTTTGCCTCCAAATCCTATACATGTGTCACTTTCATCACTTTGTGTCTGTCTAAACTGGTCTCACTTATACATGAGTCGTCAGGGCTTAATGTGATTTACTGTAAATGTGTAAATAAAGGTTGAATGAATTTGGTCAAGAAAAGAGAGGGGGATGAGCAGAAGACAGCTTTTAACTCACCCATAGGACAATATGAATATCTAGTAATGGTCTGTCTAATGCCCCTGCTGTTTTCCAAACACTTGTTAATGGTACCCTGATGCATGCTCAATGATCCAGGTAGAAAAATCTAAAAAAGCTAAGTCTGGTCCTTTGGACATTCAAATTGACATTGGAGATAGATATATGGTCAGATATATGGTTGTTTGTGTTTATCTGGATGGAATCATCATATTTTCTAAGGACTACTGACCTGCAAGAAACACATGAGATCTGTCTTGTTGAGACTTTGGCAGAACAATATGTTTGTTAAGGCAGAGAAATGTGAACTCCACCAGACCACCACTTAATTTCTGGGCTTCAGCCTTCAACATTTCACCTAACAAGGTGTCCATGGACTTTGCAAATGTCTCTGCAGTCCTAGACTGACCTACCCCTAAGGACAGGAAGCAATTCCAGAGCCTTTTAGGTTTTGAAAACGTTATGGCAGATTCATCAAAAATTACAGTCTAATCTCTGCCCTGTTGCACAATCTCACATCCATCAAAACCATGTTCCTGTGGAACAACCAAGACAAGGCCTCCTTTGCAAAATGCAAAAATATGTTTGCCTCTGCTTCTATTCTTCGATCCCCAGACCCCAGTTGATAATTAGTTGTGGAGGTAGACACTTCCAACACTGGGCTGTCCTCAGCCAATGATTTGATGATAGTAAAATTCATCCATGTGCCTTCTTCAGGAGCTTGTTTGCTGCTGAAAGAAATGTGATGTTGGGGAAAGAGAACTGTTAGCTGTCAAGCTGGCTCTTGAGGAACGGAGGCACTGGCTGGAGGGGGCCAAGGAACCCTTTAAAGTCTGGACTGATCATAAGAATTTGGAGTACTTGAAGATGGCTAAGAGACTGAACCCCAGGCAAGCAAGGTGGGCCCTGTTTTCTGTTGCTTTGACTTCATACTTTCTTACAGACCTTGGGCTAAAAAAAACAAACCAGCCATCCTTTCTAAAGTTCAATACAGGGTGAACAAGGATCAGACTGGCGAGGAGGTGGAATCCATCCTATCCGAGATGGTGCAGCTGCCAATCACTCAGTTGGAGGAGGAGATCAGATGGTCCCATCAGGTCTAACAAACACATTCTGATTGCCCTAAAGACTGTGTCTTTGTCCTAGACTCCCACATCAAGAAGGTATTAGAACTCAGTCATCAATCTAGACTTTTTTGTCAGCCAGGCATAAATAAGACCCTGACAGTAATACGGGCCCAGTTCTGGTAGAAGGACTTGGGTAAAGATATCAAGGACTTTGTATCCTCTTGCCACCAGTGTGTGCAACCCAAAAACATCACAATGACTCCCAGCTAGTCTCCTATGACCACTTCTCATGCCTTCATGGCCCTGGTCCCACATTGCTCTAGATTTCATTACTGGACTCCCCATATTTTCTGGTAATTCTATAATCCTTGTTGACTGTTTTTCAAAGATGGTTCACCTAATTACCCTTTAGAAACCCCCATCCATTAAGGAATTGGGTGAGGTTCGTGAGGTGTTTCGCCTTCATGGCCTACCGACGGACATTGTCTCGGACAACGGTCCCCAGTTCATTTCCAATTGTTGGAGGGAGTTCAATAACCTTTTGGGCATCTCAGTCAGACTCTCATCTGGTTTTCACCAACAGACTGATGGGCAAAGTGAGAGGGCAAATGGTGAAGCTGAGACCAAACTATGGATCTTGTGTGAGGAGGACCCAATTAAGCGGTCACTCAACTTCCCCTGGATGGAACATGCAATCAACTATCTACCATCCTTTACTACTGGTCTGTCACCTTTCTGCATAGTCTATAGATACCAACCACTTGTGTTCACCATTAAGAGTAAGGCTGCTAAGGTCTATTTTACTCATAGAGTTGCTTTCAGGTGCCAATGAGCCTGAAGGAAAGCTAAAAAGGCCCTCATTAAGATGTCTTATGTCTACGTAAAGAGTGCCAATGAACACCACACTTATATCCACCCTAACAAGTGGGTCAAAAGGTCTGGTTATCTATCAAGGACCTTCCCTTATGTGTGGAAAACAATAAGTTGGCACTCCATTTTGTGGGCCCCTTCCCCATTACCAAGATAGTGAACCTGATGACTGTTCACCTGAAATAATAATAATAATAATGAATTTAATTTGTAACGCACTCACCCCATTTTGTGGGCCCCTTCCCCATTACCAAGATAGTGAACCTGATGACTGTTCACCTGAAATAATAATAATAATAATGAATTTAATTTGTAACGCACTTTTCATTAACAAAAATCTTAAAGTGCTACAAAGTGCAACTAAAGTCAATGATCAAATTAAAAACAAGTGAAAAAATCAAGTAAAATCAAAGATACAATAACAAAAATCAATAATAAAATCAATTAAAAACAATGATAATATCAACTAAGATAAGAGATAAAATCATGTGGAGGCAGAATAGGCTTGCTTAAAAAGAAAGGTATTAAGCCTTTTTTAAAGTCAACCAGTGACTGTGGATCTCTCAGGTAGTCAGGGAGGGAGTTCCATAGACGGGGGGCAGCCACACTGAATGCCCGGTCTCCCATGGTCCTTAATTTTGTTTGTGGAATGTGAAGGAGATTACTGTTCTGTGATCGTAGAAACCGGGTGGATGAATATGGTGCAAGAAGGTCCTTTAGATAATCTGGTGAAGTTCCGTGTAAGCATTGATGGTAATGAGAGCAGTTTTGTACTGAATTCTGTAGGCAACAGGAAGCCAATGGAGGTTATGGAGAATGGGTGTAATAAGTTCAAATTTACGAGCTCTCAATAAAATCCTTGCTGCACTGTTTTGAATATATTGAAGCTTCTGAGGGTTTTTGCTGGGGATTCCAATAAACAGGGAGTTGCAGTAGTCGAGCCTGGATGAGACAAAGGCATGGACGAGTTTCTCAGCATCAGTAAAAGTTAGAGATGGGCGAAACTCCCCCACTCACTAAGAATTCCCCCCACTTTCATGTGTCACAAGTCAAGTATTTGGAATCTTCATGCTTTGGGCCTTCTTCCAGGCCCCCTCCTCCCACTTGGCTCATTGCTGAGGTCCCAGCTTTCCCTGTCAGGAGACTCCTCCGCTCCAGACCATGGGTCAGGGTCTGCACTATCTGGTGGACTGTGAGGGTTATGGCCATGAGGAACGGTCATGGGTCCTGGCCCACAACATTCTTGACAAAACCCTAATCCAGAACTTTTCACAGAGCCCACCCGGACCAACCTGGAGGTCCATCTGGATCCGGACCTTAAGGGTGGGGATATGTCATGATTTCTGTTGTGTTCCATGTCAGGTTCTCTGTCTCTCTCACTCTGCCACACCCTCTCTACACTCACAGCTCAATCAGCACTCACGCCCTGCACCTGTTCCCCACTCTTTTTAAGAGCTCTTGTCACCCAAACTACCTGTCAGATTATCAAACCCATTTTGGTGCTAAATGTCCAGTGTTTTATTGCTGATCTTGTATGAATCTCTTGTCTTGACTCCTTGCCTGTCATCTGGATTTACCTTTTTGTCAGCTCCCCATTTGTTCTTGCTCTGCCCTTCTGATCTTGGTAATGATGGTTCCTTCTGCCCCTCGGATTCAGAATTTTAGACTGTCCTATAAATTTGTTAAAGGACCTCTGACTCAACCATGCTTAACTCCTGCTTCCTCTTATGGACCACAACCCTGGATTGCCCCATAGTTCATAGTAATCACCATGTTCCTCTGCTGCTGTGCCTCCACCAGTTATGGTGATGTCATGCATCCAAATTCTGACCCGTGTTACCAACCTCATCTGCCTTAGAAGTTTAGTGGCTGTTCATTATTTACATACAATCTCCTGGAAACATATAGGCCACTAACTGTCATTTCTCAGCAGATTTGCTCCTGCATTTGGACCCAGACTCCCAACCAGCAGCTGCAAACCAATACATTATTTAACCACTCTTGTTGTCCGGCTGAGTTTTCAAATCCAAAACCTGACAATTTTCACCCAAAACTGCTTGGCTGGCTTTAACAAAACACTCAGTTACCACTAAACTGTCTCAGTGTCTTTTGCAGCTCTTAGGTTTCACATATTCTCTTTATTCTTAATATGTTTTCCTTTCAATATAGTTTAGCTTTGGACCATACCATTACTTCCTAAATGGAAAGTAATCATCATCTGTCAATTCCTGGAGTCTTCATTTATTGTAGTTGTTTTTAATAGTGATAATTCTATGGTAAATATCAAGCCTGAGCCATCAGACTTTGATAAGTGAGTGAGAAATGCATACCTCTTAAAGCCCCAAATCCAGAAATGGATTATTTAGACCAATGATTATTCCGATTTATTGGCTGCTTTAAGAAACATAGATGATGTCTGGCTTCATGGTGCCATAAACAGTTTTGTGATTTAATTGTGTGTGCCAAGGCCAGCAGCTTCACAGAGAGATTCCATCATGTCGACCTTTATGTGATGTGGTCTTCCGCTGTACATCACAATGTGCCATTTACTGTCACAGCACAAAAACAATGGCTTTTACTTGTGCATTTGAAGACGTGTGTGTCTCGGAGGTGGACTCCCTTTACCGCAAGGTCTTTAAAACCTCATGCATTTTCACATTTTACAACATTTGCATTAGCCACAGAAAACATGAATAACATTTTGACAAGTTACAGACATCCATCCATCCATCCATCCATCTTCTTCCGCTTATCCGGGGTCGGGTCGCGGGGGTAGCAGCCTAAGTAGGGAGGCCCAGACTTCCCTCTCCCCAGCCACTTGGAGCAGTTCCTCCGGGGGAATCCCAAGGCGTTCCCAGGCCAGCCGAGAAACATAGTCCCTCCAGCGCGTCCTGGGTCTTCCTCTGGGTCTCCTCCCGGTGGGACGTGCCCGGAACACCTCACCAGGGAGGCGTCCAGGAGGCATCCTAACCAGATGCCCGAGCCACCTCAACTGGCTCCTCTCGATGTGGAGAAGCAGCGGCTCTACTCCGAGTCCCTCCCGGATGACTGAGCTTCTCACCCTATCTCTAAGGGAGAGTCCAGCCACCCTGCGGAGAAAACTCATTTCAGCCGCTTGTATCCGAGATCTTGTTCTTTCGGTCATAACCCAAAGCTCATGACCATAGATGAGGGTGGGAACGTAGATCGATCGGTAAATTGAGAGCTTTGCCTTTTGACTCAGCTCTCTCTTCACCACGACAGACCGGTACAGCGCCCGCTTCACTGCGGACGCTGCACCTATCCGCCTATCGATCTCACGCTCCAGTTTTCCCTCATTCGTGAACAAGATCCCGAGATACTTAAACTCCTCCACTTGGGGCAGGACCTCCTCCCCGACCCGGAGAGGGCATGCTACCCTTTTCCGGCTCAAGACCATGGCCTCGGATTTGGAGGAACTGATCCTCATCCCGGCCGCATCACACTCGGCTGCAAACCGCTCCAGTGAAAGTTGTAAATCACGAACTGATGAAGCCAGTAGGACCACATCATCTGCAAAAAACAGAGAAGCGATTCTAAGGTCACCAAAACGGATCCTCTCAACACCTTGGCTGCGCCTAGAAATTCTGTCCATAAAAGTTATGAACAGAATCGGTGACAAAGGGCAACCTTGGCGGAGTCCAACTCTCACCGGAAACGAGCCTGACTTACTGCCGGCAATGCGGACCAAGCTCTGACACCGGTCGTACAGGGACCTAACAGCCCTTATCAAAGGGCCTGGTACCCCATACTCCCGGAGTACCCCCCACAGAACCCCCCGAGGGACGCGGTCGAATGCCTTCTCCAAGTCCACAAAACACATGTAAACTGGTTGGGCAAACTCCCACGCACCCTCCAGGACCCTGCTGAGGGTGTAGAGCTGGTCCAGTGTTCCACGACCAGGACGAAAACCACACTGCTCCTCCTGAATCCGAGGTTCGACTATCCGACGGACCCTCCTCTCCAGAACCCCTGAATAGACCTTACCAGGGAGGCTTAAGAGTGTGATCCCCCTATAGTTGGAACACACCCTACGGTCCCCCTTTTTAAATAGGGGAACCACCACCCCAGTCTGCCAATCCAAGGGAACTGCCCCCGATGTCCACGCGATATTGCAGAGTCGCGTAAGCCAACACAACCCTACAACATCCAGAGCCCTAAGGAACTCCGGGCGAATCTCATCCACCCCCGGAGCCTTGCCACCGCGGAGCTTTTTAACCACCTCGGCGACCTCAGCACCAGAGATCGGAGAACCCGACCCAAAGTCCCCAGGCTCTGCTTCCTCAGTGGAAGACGTGCCAGTAGGATTGAGGAGGTCTTCGAAGTATTCCGCCCACCGACTCACAACATCCCGAGTTGAGGTCAGCAGCACGCCACCTCCACCATAAATGGTGTTGGTCTCGTACCTCTTTCCCCCCCTGAGACGCCGGATGGTGGACCAGAATCGCCTCGAAGCCGTACGGAAGTCATTCTCCATGGCCTCTCCGAACTCCTCCCACGCCCGAGTTTTTGCCTCAGCAACCACCCGAGCCGCATGCCGCTTGGACTGCCGGTACCTATCAGCTGCTTCCGGGGTCCCACAAGCCAAAAAGGCCCAATAGGACTCCTTCTTCAGCCTGACAGCATCCCTCACTGCCGGTGTCCACCACCGGGTTCGAGGGTTGCCACCTCGACAGGCACCAACAACCTTGCGGCCACAGCTCCGATAAGCTGCCTCGACAATAGAGGCGCGGAACACGGCCCACTCGGACTCCATGTCCCCCGCCTCCCTCGGAACGTGTTCAAAGCTCTCCCGGAGGTGGGAGTTAAAGCTCCGTCTTACGGGAGACTCTGCCAGACGTTCCCAGCAGACCCTCACGATACGTTTGGGTCTGCCAGGTCTGACCGGCATCCTCCCCCACCATCGGAGCAAACTCACCACCAGGTAGTGGTCAGTAGACAGCTCCGCCCCTCTCCTCACCCGAGTGTCCAAGACATGCGGCCGCAGATCAGATGAGACGACAACAAAGTCGATCATCGAACTGCGACCTAGGGTGTCCTGGTGCCAAGAGCACATATGGACACCCTTATGCTTAAACATGGTGTTCGTTATGGACAATCCATGACGAGCACAGAAGTCCAATAACAGAACACCACTCTGGTTCAGATCAGGGGGGCCGTTCCTCCCAACCACACCCCTCCAGGTCTCACTGTCATCTTAGTTTTTATTTGGTTCCTCAGCCTTCTTAGATTTGCAGAGCAGAAGCTAAGTGAAGCTTCATGAAATCATTAAGAATAACGTGTCAGAGTTCACCTGCCTCTTTCAGCCCACGAAAATCATTTCCACTGGGTCCTGCAAGGTAACAACAAAGACTCAGAATTTCTATGCCAGTCTATAATGTCATTTGATTGGGACATTAACAAAATCTTTAGTGTGTGTGCGTGTGAGCACTGCTTTCATCTCTATCAAAGAGGGCGCTTAAAAGCTCTACTGTCTGTGACCCAGGTCAGGTTTGAAACAGACTGTAAAATCAAACAGATCTAGTAAACAGCTGTTTTTTATTTTTTTATTTTATATTGTTGTTGGTTATAGAACAATCTATTGTGTTTGATAAAAAAAGAAATGCTGCATATAAACTTCCTCAGCTACTTTCTGCCGTTTTAATTTTGGTTGTTTCCAAAATATTTAACTTGTTGTAAAACTCATCATTTCCACTAAAACTACACCCAAAAGAGATCTAATAGCAGGTATGAAAATATGATTTAGGGTGTTTTCAGAAATTGCACAATTCAAATTTAAACTCTAAAGCCTAAAACAATAGTTTTAGGCTGACACTGTACACTGTACTTGCAAGAACCGTCAAGTACAGGGCTTAATTTGAGCTAGATCCTGCTGGAACAGAATCTAGGAACTCTTAGTTTGACAGAGTGCTTCTAGTAACTATTTGCTAGGATCCATCTAGTGTTTATAAATGTAGGCAAACATAGATGTTTAACAACCCATTAAAATACACCAAAATACATGAAATTGCATCTACTTTATTAAAAATGTTAAGGGGGAGGACCCACAGATCCCCTCCAAGCGGGCCCGCCTGCTATCAGTGTTCTGGTATTGATCAGTTTACAAATTATGCCCTGGTTAAGTAACAGTATAAACATTTTTCTATATATTTTAAAATCTAGACATTGAGGCACTAAAACACCATATGAATGAACAAAACACACATATATAACAAAACTTTATTTCATTTAAAACAATGCCCTTGTGTCATGTTGCTTCTTGTTGAATTTGAATGTAAATAATGTGGGGGTGTCTCTTTACACACTAGCAGACAAGCAGAATATTAAGCTAACTTTACATGTTTACTATATAATCTGTTTTCTCTGTAATCAGGGTTAGGCTATATAAATTAATGAAAAATGAATGGAAGTCAAAACAAAGTTCGCATGAAGATAGCAAAACAAACCTGTGTATGTGGGATGTGTGTATATTTTGTCCCTTGAACACAAGCTTATTTCAAGGTAAAATGTCTCACTATGGTTACACATAGTATAATTCCAAGAGGCAGCTTCTTGACTGATTCACACCGCTGGATTAGTTCATAAAAATTGACTGAAAAAACTTACATAATAAAAAAAGACCAACATCATACAGTTATAATCTTGGCCTTACATATACAAAGTATATACAGCTCAAAAAAATAAAGGGAACACCTAAGCAAAACAATGTACCGTATTTTTCGGTGTATAGGTCGCACCTTTTTATGTTTTTTTCAAGGCCTGCGACCTATACACCGGTGCGACCTATTTATGGATTTTTTTTCCATATTTTTAGACCAATTTTTGGCTGAGTTATGGCCCTTTTTCCCTGTTGCATAAAATGGTGCAGTACCAGTTTCGGCCACCAGGGGGCAATGCAAGTGCAGTACCAGTTTCGGCCACCAGGGGGCAGTGCAAGTGCTCACAGTCAGCTCCACCTCCAGATGCTCCAGATGCTGCAGCTATCCTGCACTGGTTTCCACAGCAACTGCAACTCTGAGCAGATCACCTTCAGCTGCAACTGATTTGTCATTTATTAACAAAAATTAAAGTGAGACACAGTCTTACAAAAAAGGCAGCCAACAAACATTTTTTTAGGAGTCTGTAGTTTAATTTTAATGATGTTGGTGGTATTTACATTTTGAAATAAGCTGATTTGTAATAATTTATTAACAAATATCAAAGTGAGACACAGTTTTACAAAAAAGGCAGCCAACAAACATTTTTTTAGGAGTCTGTAGTTTAATTTTAATGATGTTGGTGGTATTTACATTTTGAAATAAGCTGATTTGTAATAATTTATTAACAAATATCAAAGTGAGACACAGTTTTACAAAAAAGGCAGCCAACAAACATTTTTTTAGGAGTCTGTAGTTTAATTTTAATGATGTTGGTGGTATTTACATTTTGAAATAAGCTGATTTGTAATAATTTATTAACAAATATCAAAGTGAGACACAGTTTTACAAAAAAGGCAGCCAACAAACATTTTTTTAGGAGTCTGTAGTTTAATTTTAATGATGTTGGTGGTATTTACATTTTGAAATAAGCTGATTTGTAATAATTTATTAACAAATATCAAAGTGAGACACAGTTTTACAAAAAAGGCAGCCAACAAACATTTTTTTAGGAGTCTGTAGTTTAATTTTAATGATGTTGGTGGTATTTACATTTTGAAATAAGCTGATTTGTAATAATTTATTAACAAATATTAAAGTGAGACACAGTGCGACCTAGGTGCGACCTATACACCGGTGCGACCTATTTACGGATTTTTCCAGTTTATTGATAAATATTAGCCACTGCGACCTATACAACGGTGCGACCTATACAACGGAAAATATGTCACACCTTTGTGAAATCAATGTAACAACGTAGATAGTAATACTTATTGTGAATCAATTTCAACTGCTGCTGTACTTTGTACAAATGGAACACACAACAGGTGGAATGAGAGGCAATTAGCAAGACAACCCCTATAAAGGCTCCAGTATAGCTCTGTGTACGTCCATACACGCGTCCGTCCGTCCGTCCGTACGTGCGTCCGTACGTGCGTACTGTACGCAGACTGTTCAGCCCCACACCCCAGCGTACATTCTCGCGTTTTCGCACCAAATTGTTGACGTCATTTGAGCAGCTGAAGCGCAGAGCGTTTACCTATAGAGCTTTGGAGCGTGACGTCACTGGACCACCGCGCACAGCATTGTGGGTAGTTTTTTTTGTAGTTTTTTGTCGATCCGCCATTTTTCCTGTCTTGCTCGTATTTTGTTCGAATCAGGTTTCAACAGCTTAGCAATGGTCCTAAATTGCTGTGTAATAGGATGCAATGTCCGTTCACACGACAGAAAAGGTAAAAAAAATAGAAAACGGACTCTCGTTTTATAGTTTCCCTACCTGGAAACAACGCGAGGGCGAGCTTGTGTCGGCCATAACAAAAAGGAGGCATGGATATCAGCAGTGAGACGTCCTGATGTAACGTTCTCCAACATCACAAGATACATGCTTGTTTGTTCCAGACATTTCCATTCAGGTGAGTATTTTAAATCAGTTTACTGGAGTTGTGCCATTTTGTCAAGGTGTATCATGTTTTGGTCGAGTTCAGTGCATAGTGGGTCAACCAAGTTTAGGTCGGACATCTGTGTTATTTTAAAATAAACTGTTTAAAGTTGATTGTGTTGTCACATTGACTGTAGCATATTGTTTTTTATTATTAATTTATTTCTTTATTCATTTTATCAAAATAAATACCCAACAAAGACAAAAAAAAGAAAATATAAAATGAAAGGCAGCAGAAAGAAGAAACTATCTTATTATATCTGCCCCTTTTCCAAACAATCTATTCAAAGAATAATCTATAAGTAACAAAAAATGAGTAACTCATCTCAATTTTCAAATTTCAACATATTACACATTAAAGCGCTTCATCTTTTAACAAAATGTGTCTGAATATTTAAGGGTAGTACATTGTTATGACATTTATACATCACCATTAAAATAAGGTAATCTACCAATGGAACTTCAGTAATTTCAACTAAAAAAATAATATACTAGATGGATGACAGTAATTCTAAAAAAGCTAAGTCTGGTCCTCTGGACATTCAAAAAATAAAACAAAACAAAGCAAAAAAAATGTAGAAACGTTTCGTCTTTCGTCCGAAAGACTTCCTCAGTCTGAGTTGCTGTGTTCAGCTCAGTCTTATAAATAGCACCCTCCCACAGTGGATCAACCAGTTGGCTGATGACAGCCTGAAACCAGCTGCTCACATGATCAAGGAGGGCCATCAGCCTAACAATGGATCATTAGCACCCTGATGGTTGTTTGCTATTCACAGAGGGCTGAGTGATACTAGCAATAACAGCATTGTAAGAGGGAGACAGTTGAACCCGGAGGCCTCCACCCCTGTTTAATGATGGACGGTTTCTTTTCACAAAGATGGCCTCCTTTACTCCTCTCTCAAACCATCGTTCCTCTCTATCAAGGATGTGAACATCTTCATCCTTGAAAGAGTGACCGCTGGCGTGGAGATGAGTGTAGACTGCAGAGTCCTGACCTGATGATGTTGATCTTCTGGCACAGAAGATCAACATCATCAGGTCAGGACTCTGCAGTCTACACTCATCTCCACGCCAGCGGTCACTCTTTCAAGGATGAAGATGTTCACATCCTTGATAGAGAGGAACGATGGTTTGAGAGAGGAGTAAAGGAGGCCATCTTTGTGAAAAGAAACCGTCCATCATTAAACAGGGGTGGAGGCCTCCGGGTTCAACTGTCTCCCTCTTACAATGCTGTTATTGCTAGTATCACTCAGCCCTCTGTGAATAGCAAACAACCATCAGGGTGCTAATGATCCATTGTTAGGCTGATGGCCCTCCTTGATCATGTGAGCAGCTGGTTTCAGGCTGTCATCAGCCAACTGGTTGATCCACTGTGGGAGGGTGCTATTTATAAGACTGAGCTGAACACAGCAACTCAGACTGAGGAAGTCTTTCGGACGAAAGACGAAACGTTTCTACATTTTTTTTGCTTTGTTTTGTTTTATTTTTTGAATGTCCAGAGGACCAGACTTAGCTTTTTTAGATTTTTCTACCTGGATTATTGAGCATGCATCAGAGATGACAGTAATGTTTTCTGGCAATAATTATATTACTGATCTGCGTTCTCTTCAAGGCAAATCTTCTTATGAGATGGATGAGTCACATCCCGACTGGGCTCCAACACTGCACTTGGGACACTCCGAGGTGAAAGTGTCAACATCAGACCGACATGCTCGTCCATTAAAGAGACGTTACAGCAGAGCACAAGGGGAAGATGAAGGCCAGGAATTGATGGAAAGGCAAAATCAACAAGCAGTGGAGGCTGCAGGAGATGTGCAACAACCAGTGGTGGAGGCAGCAGGAGATGTGCAACAACCAGTGATGGTGGCAGCAGGAGATGTGCAACAACCAGTGGTGGTGGCAGCAGGAGATGTGCAACAACCAGTGGTGGTGGCAGCAGGAGATGTGCAACAACCAGTGGTGGTGGCAGCAGGAGATGTGCAACAACCAGTGGTGGTGGCAGCAGGAGATGTGCAACAACCAGTGGTGGTGGCAGCAGGAGATGTGCAACAACCAGTGATGGTGGCAGCAGGAGATGTGCAACAACCAGTGATGGAGGCTGCTGAAGAGGAGCATGAGCAAGTTGTGGAGTCTGCGGTGGAAACCCCACGAGAGGACATCACTGTCGCTGCAGATGGGGAGGAGGAAGATGAACCAGCAGCAAAAAGGCGACAAACAGAATGTCAGTTGTGCGAACAAAGAAGAGCAGAAATTAATCGTCTCTTACAGGAAAACAGGGAGCTCAGGTCAGAGCTGAATAAAAAACAGCTAGACAAAGAATTTCTTAGGGGAGACACAAAAAAGTCAGGTACTATGCAGGACTTCATTGCTTTGACGTATTGTTGTCATTGTTTGAATTTGAAATGAAACAGATCCATTTTGAAGTAAACATTTGATGTAATTAAACATTTCCAGTAAATGTGATGAACGTGTGAGTTAATACATTTTATAGAAAACACACAAAAATGTGCAAATATAAGTCAACAGCATGTTTTACATAATTATGTCTCCCTTGAAGTACAAGCTCTGAGAAATATCTTTAGGAAGCTTCATGCTTTCTGTAGACGTCCAGCCATGTCTGTGTGGTCCACACAAGGTCACAGTGGTTTGATTATGCACCTGTGCAGAGTGGGTGATGCTTCTGC
>JBBPBX010051279.1:0-24637 GCA_038048925.1 Garcialebias charrua | reverse complement strand
TTTTGACCCCTGACCTTTGACCCTAAACCTAACCCAGGAGGACCCTTGACCTTTGACCGTCAAATGTCAGGGGGTCCTGGGTTAGGTTTAGGGTCAAAGGTCAGGGGTTCTCCTGGGTTAGGCTTAGGGTCAAAGATCAGGGGTCCTGGGTTAGGTTTTGGGGTCAAAGTGCAGACCGTCCCGGGTTAGGTTTAGGGTCAAAGTTCAGGGGTCCTGGGTTAGGTTTAGGGTCAGAGGTCAGAGGTCATGGGGTTAGGTTTGGGTCAGGAGTCTTGGGTTAGGTTTTTGGGTCAAAGGGCAGACCGTCCCGGGTTAGGTTTAGGGTCAAAGGTCAGGGGTCCTGGGTTAGGTTTAGGGTCAGAGGTCATGGGGTTAGGTTTGGGTCAGGAGTCCTGGGTTAGGTTTAGTAGTCTAGGTTTTTGACCCCTGACCTTTGACCCTAAACCTAACCCAGGAGGACCCCTGACCTTTGACCGTCAAATGTCAGGGGGTCCTGGGTTAGGTTTAGGGTCAAAGGTCAGGGGTTCTCCTGGGTTAGGCTTAGGGTCAAAGATCGGGGGTCCTGGGTTAGGTTTTGGGGTCAAAGTGCAGACCGTCCCGGGTTAGGTTTAGGGTCAAAGTTCAGGGGTCCTGGGTTAGGTTTAGGGTCAGAAGTCAGAGGTCATGGGGTTAGGTTTGGGTCAGGAGTCTTGGGTTAGGTTTAGTAGTCTAGGTTTTTGTTTAGGGTCAAATGTCAGGGGGTCCTGGGTTAGGTTTAGGGTCAAAGATCAGGGGTCCTAGGTTAGGTTTTTGGGTCAAAGGGCAGACCGTCCCGGGTCAGGTTTAGGGTCAAAGTTCAGGGGTCCTGGGTTAGGTTTAGGGTCAGAGGTCATGGGGTTAGGTTTAGGTCAGGAGTCCTGGGTTAGGTTTAGTAGTCTAGGTTTTTGTTTAGGGTCAAATGTCAGGGGGTCCTGGGTTAGGTTTGGGGTCAAAGGTCAGGGGTCTTCCTGGGTTAGGTTTAGGGTCAAACAGCAGGGGGTCCTGGGTTAGGGTCAAAGGGCAGGGTGTCCTTGGTTTGGTTTATGGTCAAAGGTCAGGGGGTCAGTTTTGGGTCAGGAGTCTTGGATTAGGTTTAATAGTCTGGGTTTGGCTTAGGGTCAAAGGTCAGGAGGTCCTGGGTTTGGTTTTAGGGTCAGAGGTCATGGAGTTAGGTTCAGGTCAGGAGCCCTGGGTTAGCTTTAGTAGTCTGGGTTAGGTTTAGGGTCAAAGGGCAGAGGGTCCTAGGGTAGGTTTAAGGTCAAAGGGCAGGGGGTCCTGGGTTTGGTTTAGGGTCAAAGGTCAAGGGGTTAGTTTTGTGTCAGGAGTCCCGGATTAGGTTTAATAGTCTGGGTTTGGCTTAGGGTCAAAGGTCAGGAGGTCCTGGGTTTGGTTTAGGGTCAGAGGTCATGGGGTTAGGTTCGGGTCAGGAGCCCTGGGTTAGGTTTAGTAGACTGGGTTAGGTTTAGGGTCAAAGGGCAGGGGGACCTGGGTTTGGTTTAGGGTCAAAGGTCAGGGGTCAGTTTTGGGTCAGGAGTCCTGGATTAGTTTAATAGTCTGGGTTTGGCTTAGGGTCAAAGGTCAGAAGGTCCTGGGGTTTAGGGTCAAAGGTCAGGGGGACCTGGGTTTGGTTAAGGGTCAAAGGTCAGGGGGTCCGTTTTGGCTCAGGAGTCCTGGAATAGGTTTAATAGTCTGGGTTTGGTTTAGGGTCAAAGGTCAGGAGGTCCTGGGCTTGGTTTAGGGTTAAAGGTCAAGGGGTCCTGGGTTAAGTTTAGGGTCAGAAGGTTAAAGGTCACTGTCTCAGCACACTTCATATGGAGCAGAAGAAGCAAACAGCCGTCTGATTAAAGATCTCCATGTTAATAACAAAGCCAGCTGCTTCATGGTCCTTTGACCACAACGGTTCATCGTTTTAAAGAAGTACTGTAGAAGGTTCATGGGGCTGTCGCTCACTTCCAGGATGTAGAAGCAAGAGGAAATGCGACCCCAGGTTGATCAGACAGATGGACAACGAGCTGAGGAAACCGTCAGAAACCATTCGAGCTGACTCCAAAGTCAAAGTGCGACACTTTCTGACCTTCAGAAGACCCAGAAGCCTCCACTCAAACACAAGAAGCATCAACTTAGTGTCGACAAGAACCAACGTTTCTGGATCTGATGAGACAAAACTGGATCTGTTTGGTTCTAGTCAAAGAATAGTAATGGGTCTTTAAACGTGATTTGAAAACTGAGAGGGAGGGGCCTGTCTGACAAGCAGAGGTAACTCGTTCCAAAGTCTTGGTCCTGCTACAGAGATAGTCCTGTCACCTCTGCGTTTAAGACGAGTTCCTGGAACTGTGAGAAGTAACTGGTCCGCTGACCTCAGAGCACGTGGTGGGACATATGGGTGTATCAAATCAGAGAGATAGGCGGGGGCGAGACTGTTCAGTGATTTGTAGACATACAGGAGAATTTTGAACTGGATTCTAAGATGAACCAGTAGCCAGTGCAGGGAGGCCAAGACTGGTGTAATGTGCTCTCTTTTGCCTGTACTGGTTAAAAATCGTGCTGCTGCATTCTGGACCAGTTGTAATTGTGCAATGGTGGTCTGACTGATACCAAACAGGAGTGAATTGCAGTAATCAAGCCTAGATGTAATAAATGTGAATCACTGTCTCCAGGTTATTTTTTGATAATATGGGCTTCAGCTTAGACAGTCGCCTCAGCTGGAAAAAACAAGATTTAACGATCACGTTTACATGACTGTTGAGTTTCATGGAAGGATCCATTATCACTCCCAGATTTGTGACTTTATGTTTTTCAGACAGGGGTAGAGCAGAAAGGTCAATGCAGTGGTTCATGATCGTGTCGTTGGGAGGGAACAACATGGCTTCAGACTTCTTATCATTGAAACTTAAGAAATTTAAAGCCATCCAGTCCCTGATGTCAGCCAGGCAGTTGAGCAGAGGTTGAATAGAGCATGTACTAGCACCAAGTGGCAGCAGGTATAAAGGGAATAGGAGAGGACCCAGGACGGATCCCTGCGGAACCCCCCATTTAAGTGCTGCCACTGCAGAACTAAAATCTTTGATGGACACACAAAAGGATCTGTCAGAGAGGATCTGAACCAATTGAAGGCTGACCCTGTGATGCCCACCCACTGCTCCAACCTAGCAATGAGGATCCAGGAGACATTATGATCAGATGAACCTCCTCAACTGACTCCTTTTGATGCCTGAGCTCACCCCCAGATGACGGAGCTCCTCACCTTGTCTGCTGAACCCCACCCCAAAGAAAGAAGCTCATTTCAGTCTCTTGGATCCAGGATCTGATTCCTTCACTACAGATCCAAAACCTCATGACCACAAGTGAGGGCTGGAACGTGGACAAACCAGAAAATCCAGAGCTTTGCTTTTCAATTCAGTGCTTTCTTCACCACGACGGAGCAGAACAACGTCCTCATTACTGAGGATGAGGCCTCAATCCTTCTATCCATCTACGATACATCACACAACGATACAAAAACACAACAACATTTGAAAAAACAGAATGACAAAAGTTTGTCTTAATGTAATTTAGTTTTTTCAAATGTTGTTGTGTTTTTGTTGTGTTTTTCCAAATGTAATTCTGTTTTCTTCTAATGTGATCCGGGCCACTTCCGGTTTGGCTTAATGTAATTTGGTGTTTTCTACTTCCGTTTTGACCACTTCCGGTTTGGCTTAATGTAATTTGGTGTTTTCTACTTCCGTTTTGACCACTTCCGGTTTGGCTTAATGTAATTTGGTGTTTTCTACTTCCGTTTTGGCCACTTCCGGTTTGGCTTAATGTAATTTGGTGTTTTCTACTTCCGTTTTGGCCACTTCCGGTTTGGCTTAATGTAATTTGGTGTTTTCTACTTCCGTTTTGGCCACTTCCGGTTTGGCTTAATGTAATTTGGTGTTTTCTACTTCCGTTTTGGCCACTTCCGGTTTGGCTTAATGTAATTTGGTGTTTTCTACTTCCGTTTTGGCCAATTCCGTTTTGGCTTAATGTAATTTGGTGTTTTCTACTTCCGTTTTGACCACTTCCGGTTTGGCTTAATGTAATTCCGTATTTTCAAATGTCATTCTGTTTTTTCAAATGTAATTCTGTTTTTTCAAATGTTGTTGTGTTTTTGTTGTTTTTGTTGTGTTTTACCAAATGTAATTCTGTCTGTTTCTAATGTGATTCGGGCCACTTCTGCTTTGGCCACTTCCGGTTTGGCTTAAAGGTTCACTATGTAATTTCTGCAGAACGCTGGGACTTAGAAAAATTTTCATCAGGTAAAAGCATTCTGCTCCCTCCCCTCAGAGCCATATATGGCTCTGAGGAGGAGCCACAGTCGTTCTCTGTTGAACTTGAGTTCTGCAGCTCCGCCCCCTGCTGTGTGTCCGCTCGGAGCGCTTCAATATTCTGTGATTATATGTTAATAAAACATTTTTAAAAAATATAATAAAACCATGGAGCACTTGTCCAACAACACAAAAACACCCTGAAATCAGCAGAGGTTCACGCAGCTACGTTGGACATGATTTAATTCGCTCGTGACTTCCTCATGTCTGTCAGTCGATGTCTGGTATGTCTGGAATGCTCCGCCCCCACTACATGTCCTGTCTCTGCGCTGCGAAGTTCTGTGATTATATGATAATATAACGTTCTAAAAAATATAATAAAACCATGAATCACTCGTCCAACAACACAAAAACACCCTGAAATCAGCAGAGCTTCACCAGCCACTTTGGACATGATTTAATTCGCTCGTGAGTCGTGACAAATCCATTTCCTCATTCCTGTCAGTGAAGGATGAAGCGATCACTTGACTTTTGGCAAAAAAACAAAATAAAAGTCCAGCTCTGGGATGAAGAAGGGATATTTAATACATTTGTGTCACATACAAAACAGTCCTGCATCGCTTTGCAATCCTTTGAATGAGAACGTGCGCGGCGCTGAGGCTGGGACAGGCGGGGGCGTGGGTTGGGGCGTGACAAACAACTCTGTTTTTATTGGCTGGTCATTGTCCGGGTCACTCTGTGTTTTTAGTGTTTTTATAAATGCTGATAGAGAAGCAAGGGGACTATAGTTTTTTTCAGAGATTACTTTGTCTAACATCAGTCTGTCAGTAGATAGTGACAGAGTGAAGAAATATGTTAAAAATATATTGTTTGAAAAGTTACAGACTGCATTACAAACTTACATAGTGCAGCTTTAATGTAATTTGGTGTTTTCTACTTCCGGTTTGGCTTACTGTAATTCCGTTTTTTCAAATGTAATTCCGTTTTTTCAAATGTTGTTGTGTTTTTGTTGTTTTTGTTGGGTTTTTCCAAATGTAATTCTGTTTTTTTTTCCTAATGTGATTCGGGCCACTTCCGGTTTGGCTTAATGTAATTTGGTGTGTTCTACTTCCGGTTTGGCCACTTCCGGTTTGGCTTAATGTAATTCCGTTTTTTCAAATGTAATTTTGTTTTTTCAAATGTAATTCCGTTTTTTCAAATGTTGTTGTGTTTTTGTTGTTTTTGTTGTGTTTTTCCAAATGTAATTCTGTTTTTTTTATGTTGTTCATTTACACCTTGGGGCCACCGTAGGGTTTAGAGCAGAGAAGCTGCCTTTGGCCACAGGGAAAGATAAGAGGGGAGTGGGAGTTGGTGGGGGGGCAGGCAATCAGAGAGCAATCTGAGGTGTGTTTAGTGGTCCTGTAAGATCCACTAAACTAGGCCTAATTTCCCCTGTTGCAGGAGATGTGTGAGTTGAGGTGGAAAGAGCTAGAAACGGGGGGGTTGCTTTGTCAGCGTGGAGTTAATCTGAACCTGGGGCGGCACGTTCACCTCTGATGGAGGCCAGAGATAGGAGGCCGAATTATATCTATGGCCGAGGCGGCCGAGGAGCGCTCATGGAGTGAAAGATGGGCCACACCTGCGAGGGGCTGCCCAAAGTTACAAGAGAGTGAGAGGAGGCCGCTCCGGGTCCATTTGTCAGAGATGATGGAGCGAGAACTGAGCTCCACCTCTGCCTTCACCCTCATTACACTGATTTGTCTCCTCACCCGTAAATCTCCTGCAAATAAAACTGCATATTTTATTATTTCCATCCATCCATCCCTGCTCTTTTATTAGAATAATTAGGCTCCGGTAAGCAAAGTAAAAGGGAGGACATAACACACGGATATATGTTTTTCCAATATTAGTTTTTTTTTCTCCAAGCTGATAAAATCCTCAATAATCCTGTTGGAAGGGAAGATGACGCGTCATCCCTCGAGGTTGGTTCTCTTTGGACCCACATCTCGGGCTGGAGATTAATCCGTGCCATCAGGAGCTTTTGATTAACTTATGAAGCCGGAGTGATTAAGGATCCTCTCGTTTCCTCGCACCGTCAAACACCGAGCTCCAGAGCAGAGGGGCGACCTCCGACCTCGGCGTGGTGAACAACCATCACAGGCGGGGACTTGTTCATCAGCTGCACAACGACAAGCGACTGGAGCACATCTGTTGGTGCACGAGCGACGTCCGTGTTGTTTTCTGTTAAAGTCAGCAGCTGTCCTGGTTGTGAAGCGTTCTGGCTGTAGGTGAAGGAGAGAGGACGGTAATCCCTCTGTCCGTTTCATCCGGCCTCTTCTTGCTCTTTGCCAGCTCTCGCCTCAGCTGGCAGCTCACTCTGCACCCCGAGCACAGCACATCTGGATCTGAGACCGGCAGAGGGATCCAGTGTGTGCGTGTGCGCGTGCACGTGTTGGGCTGCACAGCATGTGCAGACATCACAGAGTGAGTTCAGGACGGTAAACGCTGCGTCTGGGAACCCAAACATGACGAGAACGGTTTTTAAAATGCTGCTCCAGAATGAGTTCAAAGGAGTGGTCTGGATCTGTGAAGATGTTCTGTCGGTCGTGGAGCACGGAGGATGGAGGAAGAGGCAACGAGACGTCCTCACCAGACCTCCTCAGCTGCCTCCTCTCCATGTGGAGGAGCAGTGGTTCTGCTCCGAGTCTCTCCTGGAGAACTGAACTCACCTGAGCTCCAAGAGTCCAGCAGCCACCCTGCAGAGAAAACCCATCTACAGGATCTCTGGCTTTTTTTCAGTCAGAGAGCTTCTCCTTGCAGCTCAGCTCCATGTTCACCAAAACGGACCGGCTCAGAGTCCACAGTACTGCAGAAGCTGCACCGGTCCATCTTCCTTCACTCTGGAACAAAACCTTGAGATACTTGAACTCCTCAGTCCCAACCTGAAGAGGACAGTCCACCCTTTTACGACTGAGGACCACGACCTCAGATTCTGAGGTTCTGATCGTCGGCTGCGGACCGCTCCACTGAGAGCTGGAGATCACGACACGATGACGCCAACAGAACCACATCGTCTGCAAACAGCAGAGATGGAATCCTGACCAACTGGAAACACGTTTCCAACAGAGGAGCTGACTTCATCTGAACAGTCACCATGGAAAACTGGGTTGTCACACCAAAATCCAAGATGGCCACATCCACTTGTGTATTTATATATTTATATATGCATGTATATCACCCCAGTCATTTGAGGAAACTCTGCTTTATAGTTTATATATACATATATAACTGCATGTTTAATGCTGAAAAACAACTGAAATTAGCTAAAAATATTCTGAAATCTAGCTGAAATAGCAGAAAAAGCTGAAAAGAAAAAGCTGAAAGGAGCATAACGCTGTGATTAGCATAAAGAAGTTAATTAGGCTAAAAGTAGCAAACCATGAAAAACTTGAATTTAGCTGAAAACAGCTGAAATTAGGTGAAAATTTGCAAAAACGTAGCTGAAAAGGTAGAACAAGCTTAAACTAGCCGAATAAAGCAGAACGAACACATATTTGTCCAATTAGACTGAAAGAAGCAGAAATTAGCAGAAGGAAGTGGAAAGAGCACATTGATATCATTATTGATTTTACTTGATTTTATCACTTGTTTTATTTTATTTATTTTTTAAGCAAGCCTAATCTGCATCCACATGATTTTATCTTTGATCTTAGTCGATATTATTATTGATTTTATTTGATTTTATCACTTGTTTTATTTTGATCTTTGCTTTATTACACTTTGTAGCACTTTGAGATTTTTATTAATGAAAAGTGCATTATAAATGGAATTCATCATCATCATCATCATCATCATCATCATCATCATCATCATCATCATCATCATCATCATCATCATCATCATCATCATTTTTTCTTTATTAGGCTGAAAAAACTTTCAGTGAGTGAAAAAAATGTGGAATTAGCTGGAAATGCTAAAATTAGCACGACAACAGCTAAACAGTAACTGAAATAGCAGAAAAAGCTGAAACTTGCAGAAATAAGGTGAAAGGAGCATAACAAGCTGAAATGAACAGAAAGAAGTTAGAAGCACAAACATGTTGTAGTTAGCAGAAATAAGCTGAAAGGAGCACAAAACAGCTGAAAAACAGCTAGAAGTAGCTAAAAGTAGCTGAAAAAGTTTAAATTTGCAGACGGAAGCTGAAAGAAGCTGAAACAAAATGTGAAAGGAGCAGAACAAGGTTGTAAACAGATGTAAAAATATGAAGGATTGAAAATGAGCTCAATTAATTTTCTGAGAGAAGAAAATGTCAGAAAAGGCTAAATATTTCAAAAAGCTAAAGTTGCACCAAAAGTCACAGCAGGATTGTCCTGAAAGAGCAGAACGTTTTGATTCATGGTTTGTTGAAATAGTTTGAAAACTGGATCATGGAGTGAACGCTTCATAAACATTATTGTTATTATTATTATTATTATTATTATTATTATTATTATTATTATTATTGTTGTTATTATCAATCGTCTCTTTAACAACAAAAGTTTTTGTGCTGTTCGGACGTATATTTGTAAAATAATCAGCAACTTGTTTCATATTTTTGTTTATGAAACAGTAAAAACCTGCAGTGGAATAATCGTGTTTGCTGATAAACGGCTGAGCCGTGAGGCTTCGGCACGTTTCTGTCGACAGCAGAGCGGTGGGAGTTATCTGAAGGACAAACTGAAAATAGTAGCCGAAGTTGTGTCAGTGGAGCCTCGCAGTAATCCTGGACGTTCGGCCGTTTTAACAAACCGACGTGCGTTTGGGCGAGACCGACCATTTGTCTCTTCTGTCAGTTTCCTGTTTTCCTGAGCGACTCCCTTGACCCGGCTGGCAGGCCCGCCTGCCCCCAACACACTTTCCTTTTCTCCCCGGGCCGAGCCCACAGGGAGAAACCACGGAGGAGTGGATGTGGGGGTGTGGAGGGAGGGGGGTCCAACTTAATCTGACCCGTTGCTCAGGTCGGTGAGCTCTGTCCAAACAGAGCAGCTTGTTTTGCTAAAGCCAGGGAAGAAGAAATGCTCTTTTAAATGAACGCTCGCTCAGAGCGCAGCTTGTTCTGAGTCGCAGGAGCTGGCGCTCGCCCAACGCTCCTCTCACCAGAGGAAAACTCAAATTAACTCTACACGGCCAAAAAACTTCTCACGAGTTGTTTTGCTGCGTTTTAAAGCCGAACAATTTCCCCTCGCGATGGGTTCAGAGCAGCGTTTTCGTTTCCACACGTCTCTTCTTCCTCCTACGACAAAAAGGCCGACTGCCTCCAAAACACATCCAGCTGCGCCTACTTATCTGCTTCTCCTGAAACGTCTTCAAGAAGTTCGGCTGTGATCTAATCGTCCGCTGCAGAACGAGGAGCGAGCGTTCACGCCGCTGTTTGGGTAAATCCCATGATCGGAGCAGGAATGTAGGAATGATCCAGATTTATTGTTCCTGTAGCTCTGCAGAGGCCAGAGGCAGAGAGGTTTCCTCCGGCTGCAGGAGCTGCAGGAGGCGTGTAAAGATCTTTGAAGTGGCTGTAAGACTTTTTCCAGGCACTAAACGGTCTTTTTATTGAGATGAGACGCATCGCGGCCCTCAGAATCCGGGAGTCGTTGAGATTGAGTTTTTATGAGCGGCCCGAGGCGAACCCTGTTGGACGAACTCAAGGTTCTTTGCTCGTAAGAGGGTTGGTTGGTGCGGAGCCGCCCTGCTGCACACCAGAAGAGAGAAGAGGAATCCATGGGTCTTGTTTCAGTTTTAAACCAAAGCCCCGAGCACAGTTTGCTCCCAACAAGATGTCGCATTATCCAAACCAGGGGTGCTCGATCCTGGCCCTTGAGGGACACCATCCTGCGTGTTTTAGATGTTCCTCTAATGGGTGACCAATGGGCTTCTGTAGAACATGAAGTCCTGCTGAAGAGCAGGGAAACAACTGCTTTTTTCGGAAGTCTCGGCTTTTGCTTTCCTTTCTCTGGAGCCATGTCCGAGAGAAGACAAGCAAGTCTTTCCAAAATTCTCTTTCGAGACGTCTCCTCCGTCGCGTCACTTTCGCTGGCTAGCCTGCTACGACTTAGCAGGGTAGCGATGTGACGCAGTTAGCGCCGTCGAGCGAAGCAGTCTGCGGAGAGAAGAGAAGAAAACTTCGGGGTTAAGGAAAAAATGTGCCGGACTAGCTTTCGCTAGCCCAGCAGCGCGCAGGAAAAATTCTCTGTATGCTCTGCGTAGGGAGCGAGCTCACCTCTGGTCGAGCGATGAACAACAGAGAAGTCCCACGAAGAGAAGAGAAGTTCAGGTTTAAGCGAGGTGAAGGGCAATAAGAGGACGTAGGATGATGGGCGTTTGCGTCTTAAGTACCCAGAGGGCGGGGTCTCTGGGGTGACGCTGACGCCCCCTGCCGTAAAGGCGTGAATGTATTCCTTCAGGTAATCGCGCGGGGGCGCAATTTCCCATAGCAATAGTGTTGCACCGAGTGACTGACTGAAAAGGGAACAACTGACGCACACAAGGTGGTGTCCCTCAGGGACCAGGATTGGTTACCCCTGCCTTTTGCCCCAAAAATCCAACTTTATCAAGTTCAGAAGGAACGTTCAAGCTGCAAGTGGCTCGTTAGGGTCGCCATGGTAACCACACACCTGTGTCTGTCACTCCCTGAAAGAAATCAGAGCTCAAACAGACAGCCGCTGCATGGAAACTGTAAGTTTTATTTTTTTTTAAATCCAGATGTGAAAGGGCAAAACTCTTCACAAACACTAAACTTTATGTTTCTGCAGCGTGTTGGACATACGACAAATTAAAGAGCTCTCCCTTCAGCATTTGAAGAAATTATGAGCTGGATTACAGAGGAAGTCAATAGAAGTTTGGGGGTGTGCACTCTGGGGGGGTTGTTAGAGCAAACCATCAGTCCTCCAGCAGAGAGACACTGCAGCGGGTCAAAGTCGTTGTGATGTATAAACTGTAGAGCGAGTGCAAGGGTTGTGGGAGGAAGAAGAGCTTGACCACAAACAACTGACAAAGTTTAGACAGCTCTAAAGTTGATGACATCATCAGACAAAAGTTTCCTAAACCAAAACTGATTATTAAAACACGCCCGTTAAAAATGAGAAAACACCAATCAATCATCTAAATAAGCTCCTTCAGGAGGTGCAGGGCTACGACTTGGGGTTTATGTACCTCTTATTTTAGCATTTGTTTTGCTTTTGTTAGTTTTAAGCTACTATTCTTTAAGCTACTGTAGTGCTGTTTTTAACTTAAAGTTACTAAAAGTAGCATATTTTTTGCTAATCTTAGCTATTGTTTTGTTAATTTTAGCACTGGTTTTGTTTTTTGTAGCTACTATTACTCTTCTGTTAGCTACCGTTGTGCTGTTTTCAGCTACGGTTTTGTTACTGTTAGCTACAATTTACTAATAGCAGTATATTTTTGGCTAATTTTAGCTATTGTTTTGCTAATTTTAGCTATTGTTTTGCTAATTTTACTATTTGTTTTGCATTTATAGCTACCATTATTATTCTTTTAGCTACTGTTGTGCTGTTTTAGCTACAATTTACTAATAGTAGTATATTTTTTGCTAATTTTAGCTATTGTTTTGCTAATTTTACTATTTGTTTTACATTTTTAGCTACCATTATTCTTTTAGCTACTGTTTTGCTGTTTCAGCTACTCTGTTGCTACTTTTAGCTACAATTTACTAAAAGTAGCATATTGTTTGCAGATTTTAGCAATTGTTTTGATAATTTTACTTTGTTTTGCTTTTTTAGCCACTATTTTTCTTTTAACTGCTGTTGTGTTGTTTTTAGCTACTGTTTTGCTACTTGTAGCTTTTAGCTTCTATTCTGTACTTTTATATTTTAGTTACCATTCTGCTTCTTTAGCTACTGTTCTATTTAGTTTGGCTTTTATCAACAGTTTTAGCAGTAGTGTCATCTGTTTTGCGCCTGTGTAGCTATTTTTTAGCTGTTTTAGCTACTGTTGGACTGCTTTTAGCACGTGTTTTTTTATCTTTTTGTTGTTTTCTGTTCAGCGCTTCAGTTTCAGCTCCTCCACTCCGCTCCAGATCTGTTCCGAGGTGAATTTCTTCTGACTCGGGTCAAATGTTTGTTTTTCCTCGGTGAGGAGCGGCATGCGTCCGCTGTAAGTCTCAGCACCTGGGATTTGAACCCGTGACCTCACATCTGATGTGCTTCATGAAGCCGCCGCTGCCCGCAGGTCACCTGGAGGATCATCGCAGACAGGCAGACCAGAACCCTTCATTTCCTGCCCACCCCCCACCTGTGCTCCAGGTGAGATGATCACGAGCAGAAAACTTTAGCTGCTCGCTGCACGTCTCGGCTGTAAAGGTTGTACGGCTCCAGCTGCTGCTCGGGCCCTCGCAGCCGAACCGGGCTCAGACCCGCTCCGGCCTCGGAGGAGCAGGTGTTTATCGGCTCGGGGCACACCTGCGTGCACGAGGCCCTTCATGGCAGCTACTTCCTGCACATCCGTCTCACTGCAGAGGAGGCCTCGCCCGCCCACCCTGACCTCTCTCTCCCACACGCTGCAGGCCGGGCCAGAGATAAAAACAAAACAAAACAGCTAAAGAACGGCTGCAGGAATCCTGAACATTAGCGGTTGTAAATCAGCCCCCAGTGGCCCATGAAGAGCAATTATCTTTTTCACACTAATAAATCCTCCTGGCTGCAGATAAGACGCTTCCCTTCAGAGAAAACAGCCGAAGTGGGAGTGGTGCACCAAACAAACAACAGCTCTTTAGCTGCGGATTATTTTCTGCCACGGGAGGAAGAAGCGATCACAGGTCTTCAGATGCTATCGGCTCTTATCGGCCTCATCGATACCTTCTCATTCACTTCAGGGCCTCGCCGCGGGGGGAGGAGGTGAGAGGGTGAGAGGGTGAGGAGGTGAATGATAGGGAGGGTTCTCTGATCAGAGCATTCTTTGATTTTATCTCCTCTGGTCAGTCCCCCCCCCCCCACCGTACCCCTGAGACTCCTCCCACTCCACCACCATGGTCATCGTCTCCACAGGAGGAGAAACACAACAAGTGTTTGAGGCGAGGTGACCTCATTAAGCTCGCTCTCTCACACTAATTATCCCTGAGAGGACGCTGGAACCAGTTAGAACGATAATGAGGCTGCTGGGCCGGTCCTGCGTCTCCCACAGCTTCAGACCAGTGGAACCATTTTACCGTAAATTAGAGCCGTTGTTTACAGTCACGACCGGAGCCGTTTGCCGGCGGCCATGTTTGTCTCTCGTTCCTCACAGATGTTCTGGTCCAGAAGACCCGACTTGACCTCGTTAGATGATTTAAATAAATCAGAACGTAAGACACTTTTAAAGTCAGCTGATCAAACGTTGACGTGAAGAAACCGTTCAGTTCCAAACAAACAAAAAGTTACGTTGAGTCTGATAAACATCTCATAGTTCTTCAGGTCCACGTTTCCTCTGAAGCATCGCCTCTTCTTCTAACATCAGTCTGTAGGAAACATCCAGGACCTGAGGAGACCAGATGTTGGAGGTTCAGGAGGACGAGGAGACCAGATGTTGGAGGTTCAGGAGGACGAGGAGACCAGATGTTGGAGGTTCAGGAGGACGAGGAGACCAGATGTTGGAGGTTTATGAGGACCTGAGGAGACCAGATGTTGGAGGTTCAGGAGGACGAGGAGACCAGATGTTGGAGGTTCTGGAGGACGAGGAGACCAGATGTTGGAGGTTCAGGAGGACGAGGAGACCAGATGTTGGAGGTTCTGGAGGACCGAGGAGACCAGATGTTGGAGGTTCTAGGAGGACCTGAGGAGACCAGATGTTGGAGGTTCTGGAGGACCTGAGGAGACCAGATGTTGGAGGTTCTGGAGGACCTGAGGAGACCAGATGTTGGAGGTTCTGGAGGACCTGAGGAGACCAGATGTTGGAGGTTCTGGAGGACCTGAGGAGACCAGATGTTGGAGGTTCTGGAGGACCTGAGGAGACCAGATGTTGGAGGTTTAGGAGGACCTGAGGAGACCAGATGTTGGAGGTTTAGGAGGACGAGGAGACCAGATGTTGGAGGTTTAGGAGGACCTGAGGAGACCAGATGTTGGAGGTTCAGGAGGACGAGGAGACCAGATGTTGGAGGTTTAGGAGGACGAGGAGACCAGATGTTGGAGGTTCAGGAGGACGAGGAGACCAGATGTTGGAGGTTTATGAGGACCTGAGGAGACCAGATGTTGGAGGTTCAGGAGGACGAGGAGACCAGATGTTGGAGGTTCAGGAGGACGAGGAGACCAGATGTTGGAGGTTCTGGAGGACGAGGAGACCAGATGTTGGAGGTTCAGGAGGACGAGGAGACCAGATGTTGGAGGTTTAGGAGGACTGGAGGAGACCAGATGTTGGAGGTTTAGGAGGACTGGAGGAGACCAGATGTTGGAGGTTTAGGAGGACTGGAGGAGACCAGATGTTGGAGGTTTAGGAGGACTGGAGGAGACCAGATGTTGGAGGTTTAGGAGGACTGGAGGAGACCAGATGTTGGAGGTTTAGGAGGACGAGGAGACCAGATGTTGGAGGTTCAGGAGGACGAGGAGACCAGATGTTGGAGGTTTTATTTCCTTCTGGTCTGATGGACTCCAGGTGTTCAACAGTCCTGGATGGAGCAGATGTTCTTCTAAAACCTGCAGATGTTTTTCTTGATTAATGGAGTCTTTCCAGATGTGTAAGCTGCTCGTGTCAGAGTCACCAATGCACCCCCACACCATCAGAGAGGCAGGTTTTAACACCAGGCTGGATGTCTCACTCCTCTTTAGTACGGCGGACTTGTTGTTTCCAGACAGAACTTCAGATCTGCACTCACTTCAGTCCATTTGAAATTAGTTCTGGTCCAGAGAAGACTGCAGCGGTTCTGGATGGTGTTCACATCTGTCTACCTTTTTGTCTGATAGAGCTTTAAGCAGCATCTGTGGATGAACTGTGTTTACAGACAATGATCTGTGGAAGAGTTCCTGAAGACCTTCTTTACTTCTAAAAGTCTTCTTTAGACTCCGCCCTCTGACTGACCTGATGATTAGCTTCATTAGCTCCTGAATGCTCCTCCAGCTGTTTCTGAGTCACATCTCTCATCGTTACAACCATACGGTCAGGGAGTGACAGATACAGCAGTTTGGTTGCCATGGTGACCATAGCAGCAGCTTTAACGTCTCTTCTGATCTCGGTCCTTTTTACTCGTTTCTCCAGTTGCTGCATCAAAACGTCGGCCATTTTGTCAGCTCAGAAGATTACAGGAGGAGATCTGGGTTTTCTCTTCTTCACGTTCCGTTTTTAGTTTAAAGGTTTTACTGGAACACGTTTAGATGAGAAGAACCGAGCGCGCTGTTAGAATGTGCACGTTCAGATGAGAAGAAGCGAGCGCGCTGTTAGAACGTGCACGTTCAGATGACAAGAAGCGAGCGCGCTGTTAGAACGTGCACGTTCAGATGAGAAGAAGCGAGCGCGCTGTTAGAACGTGCACGTTCAGATGAGAAGAAGCCGAGCGCGCTGTTAGAACGTGCACGTTCAGATGAGAAGAACCGAGCGCGCTGTTAGAACGTGCACGTTCAGATGAGAAGAACCGAGCGCGCTGTTAGAACGTGCACGTTCAGATGAGAAGAAGCGAGCGCGCTGTTAGAACGTGCACGTTCAGATGAGAAGAAGCGAGCGCGCTGTTAGAACGTGCACGTTCAGATGAGAAGAACCGAGCGCGCTGTTAGAACGTGCACGTTCAGATGAGAAGAACCGAGCGCGCTGTTAGAACGTGCACGTTCAGATGAGAAGAACCGAGCGCGCTGTTAGAACGTGCACGTTCAGATGAGAAGAACCGAGCGCGCTGTTAGAACGTGCACGTTCAGATGAGAAGAACCGAGCGCGCTGTTAGAACGTGCACGTTCAGATGAGAAGAACCGAGCGCGCTGTTAGAACGTGCACGTTCAGATGAGAAGAACCGAGCGCGCTGTTAGAACGTGCACGTTCAGATGAGAAGAACCGAGCGCGCTGTTAGAACGTGCACGTTCAGATGAGAAGAACCGAGCGCGCTGTTAGAACGTGCACGTTCAGATGAGAAGAACCGAGCGCGCTGTTAGAACGTGCACGTTCAGATGAGAAGAACCGAGCGCGCTGTTAGAACGTGCACGTTCAGATGAGAAGAACCGAGCGCGCTGTTAGAACGTGCACGTTCAGATGAGAAGAACCGAGCGCGCTGTTAGAACGTGCACGTTCAGATGAGAAGAACCGAGCGCGCTGTTAGAACGTGCACGTTCAGATGAGAAGAACCGAGCGCGCTGTTAGAACGTGCACGTTCAGATGAGAAGAACCGAGCGCGCTGTTAGAACGTGCACGTTCAGATGAGAAGAACCGAGCGCGCTGTTAGAACGTGCACGTTCAGATGAGAAGAACCGAGCGCGCTGTTAGAACGTGCACGTTCAGATGAGAAGAACCGAGCGCGCTGTTAGAACGTGCACGTTCAGATGAGAAGAACCGAGCGCGCTGTTAGAACGTGCACGTTCAGATGAGAAGAACCGAGCGCGCTGTTAGAACGTGCACGTTCAGATGAGAAGAACCGAGCGCGCTGTTAGAACGTGCACGTTCAGATGAGAAGAAGCGAGCGCGCTGTTAGAACGTGCACGTTCAGATGAGAAGAAGCGAGCGCGCTGTTAGAACGTGCACGTTCAGATGAGAAGAACCGAGCGCGCTGTTAGAACGTGCACGTTCAGATGAGAAGAACCGAGCGCGCTGTTAGAACGTGCACGTTCAGATGAGAAGAACCGAGCGCGCTGTTAGAACGTGCACGTTCAGATGAGAAGAACCGAGCGCGCTGTTAGAACGTGCACGTTCAGATGAGAAGAACCGAGCGCGCTGTTAGAACGTGCACGTTCAGATGAGAAGAACCGAGCGCGCTGTTAGAACGTGCACGTTCAGATGAGAAGAACCGAGCGCGCTGTTAGAACGTGCACGTTCAGATGAGAAGAACCGAGCGCGCTGTTAGAACGTGCACGTTCAGATGAGAAGAACCGAGCGCGCTGTTAGAACGTGCACGTTCAGATGAGAAGAACCGAGCGCGCTGTTAGAACGTGCACGTTCAGATGAGAAGAACCGAGCGCGCTGTTAGAACGTGCACGTTCAGATGAGAAGAACCGAGCGCGCTGTTAGAACGTGCACGTTCAGATGAGAAGAACCGAGCGCGCTGTTAGAACGTGCACGTTCAGATGAGAAGAACCGAGCGCGCTGTTAGAACGTGCACGTTCAGATGAGAAGAACCGAGCGCGCTGTTAGAACGTGCACGTTCAGATGAGAAGAACCGAGCGCGCTGTTAGAACGTGCACGTTCAGATGAGAAGAACCGAGCGCGCTGTTAGAACGTGCACGTTCAGATGAGAAGAAGCGAGCGCGCTGTTAGAACGTGCACGTTCAGATGAGAAGAACCGAGCGCGCTGTTAGAACGTGCACGTTCAGATGAGAAGAACCGAGCGCGCTGTTAGAACGTGCACGTTCAGATGAGAAGAACCGAGCGCGCTGTTAGAATGTGCACGTTCAGATGAGAAGAAGCGAGCGCGCTGTTAGAATGTGCACGTTCATATGAGAAGAAGCGAGCGCGCTGTTAGAACGTGCACGTTCAGATGAGAAGAACCGAGCGCGCTGTTAGAACGTGCACGTTCAGATGAGAAGAACCGAGCGCGCTGTTAGAACGTGCACGTTCAGATGAGAAGAAGCGAGCGCGCTGTTAGAACGTGCACGTTCAGATGAGAAGAAGCGAGCGCGCTGTTAGAACGTGCACGTTCAGATGAGAAGAACCGAGCGCGCTGTTAGAACGTGCACGTTCAGATGAGAAGAAGCGAGCGCGCTGTTAGAACGTGCACGTTCAGATGAGAAGAACCGAGCGCGCTGTTAGAACGTGCACGTTCAGATGAGAAGAACCGAGCGCGCTGTTAGAACGTGCACGTTCAGATGAGAAGAACCGAGCGCGCTGTTAGAACGTGCACGTTCAGATGAGAAGAAGCGAGCGCGCTGTTAGAACGTGCACGTTCAGATGAGAAGAACCGAGCGCGCTGTTAGAACGTGCACGTTCAGATGAGAAGAACCGAGCGCGCTGTTAGAACGTGCACGTTCAGATGAGAAGAACCGAGCGCGCTGTTAGAACGTGCACGTTCAGATGAGAAGAACCGAGCGCGCTGTTAGAACGTGCACGTTCAGATGAGAAGAACCGAGCGCGCTGTTAGAACGTGCACGTTCAGATGAGAAGAACCGAGCGCGCTGTTAGAACGTGCACGTTCAGATGAGAAGAACCGAGCGCGCTGTTAGAACGTGCACGTTCAGATGAGAAGAACCGAGCGCGCTGTTAGAACGTGCACGTTCAGATGAGAAGAACCGAGCGCGCTGTTAGAACGTGCACGTTCAGATGAGAAGAAGCGAGCGCGCTGTTAGAACGTGCACGTTCAGATGAGAAGAACCGAGCGCGCTGTTAGAACGTGCACGTTCAGATGAGAAGAAGCGAGCGCGCTGTTAGAACGTGCACGTTCAGATGAGAAGAACCGAGCGCGCTGTTAGAACGTGCACGTTCAGATGAGAAGAACCGAGCGCGCTGTTAGAACGTGCACGTTCAGATGAGAAGAACCGAGCGCGCTGTTAGAACGTGCACGTTCAGATGAGAAGAAGCGAGCGCGCTGTTAGAACGTGCACGTTCAGATGAGAAGAACCGAGCGCGCTGTTAGAACGTGCACGTTCAGATGAGAAGAACCGAGCGCGCTGTTAGAACGTGCACGTTCAGATGAGAAGAACCGAGCGCGCTGTTAGAACGTGCACGTTCAGATGAGAAGAACCGAGCGCGCTGTTAGAACGTGCACGTTCAGATGAGAAGAACCGAGCGCGCTGTTAGAACGTGCACGTTCAGATGAGAAGAACCGAGCGCGCTGTTAGAACGTGCACGTTCAGATGAGAAGAACCGAGCGCGCTGTTAGAACGTGCACGTTCAGATGAGAAGAACCGAGCGCGCTGTTAGAACGTGCACGTTCAGATGAGAAGAACCAGCGCGCTGTTAGAACGTGCACGTTCAGATGAGAAGAACCAGCGCGCTGTTAGAACGTGCACGTTCAGATGAGAAGAACCAGCGCGCTGTTAGAACGTGCACGTTCAGATGAGAAGAACCAGCGCGCTGTTAGAACGTGCACGTTCAGATGAGAAGAAGCGAGCGCGCTGTTAGAACGTGCACGTTCAGATGAGAAGAACCGAGCGCGCTGTTAGAACGTGCACGTTCAGATGAGAAGAACCGAGCGCGCTGTTAGAACGTGCACGTTCAGATGAGAAGAACCGAGCGCGCTGTTAGAACGTGCACGTTCAGATGAGAAGAACCAGCGCGCTGTTAGAACGTGCACGTTCAGATGAGAAGAAGCGAGCGCGCTGTTAGAACGTGCACGTTCAGATGAGAAGAAGCGAGCGCGCTGTTAGAACGTGCACGTTCAGATGAGAAGAACCGAGCGCGCTGTTAGAACGTGCACGTTCAGATGAGAAGAACCGAGCGCGCTGTTAGAACGTGCACGTTCAGATGAGAAGAACCGAGCGCGCTGTTAGAACGTGCACGTTCAGATGAGAAGAACCGAGCGCGCTGTTAGAACGTGCACGTTCAGATGAGAAGAACCGAGCGCGCTGTTAGAACGTGCACGTTCAGATGAGAAGAACCGAGCGCGCTGTTAGAACGTGCACGTTCAGATGAGAAGAACCGAGCGCGCTGTTAGAACGTGCACGTTCAGATGAGAAGAACCGAGCGCGCTGTTAGAACGTGCACGTTCAGATGAGAAGAAGCGAGCGCGCTGTTAGAACGTGCACGTTCAGATGAGAAGAAGCGAGCGCGCTGTTAGAACGTGCACGTTCAGATGAGAAGAACCGAGCGCGCTGTTAGAACGTGCACGTTCAGATGAGAAGAACCGAGCGCGCTGTTAGAACGTGCACGTTCAGATGAGAAGAAGCGAGCGCGCTGTTAGAACGTGCACGTTCAGATGAGAAGAACCGAGCGCGCTGTTAGAACGTGCACGTTCAGATGAGAAGAACCGAGCGCGCTGTTAGAACGTGCACGTTCAGATGAGAAGAACCGAGCGCGCTGTTAGAACGTGCACGTTCAGATGAGAAGAACCGAGCGCGCTGTTAGAACGTGCACGTTCAGATGAGAAGAACCGAGCGCGCTGTTAGAACGTGCACGTTCAGATGAGAAGAAGCGAGCGCGCTGTTAGAACGTGCACGTTCAGATGAGAAGAAGCGAGCGCGCTGTTAGAACGTGCACGTTCAGATGAGAAGAACCGAGCGCGCTGTTAGAACGTGCACGTTCAGATGAGAAGAACCGAGCGCGCTGTTAGAACGTGCACGTTCAGATGAGAAGAAGCGAGCGCGCTGTTAGAACGTGCACGTTCAGATGAGAAGAAGCGAGCGCGCTGTTAGAACGTGCACGTTCAGATGAGAAGAACCGAGCGCGCTGTTAGAACGTGCACGTTCAGATGAGAAGAAGCGAGCGCGCTGTTAGAACGTGCACGTTCAGATGAGAAGAACCGAGCGCGCTGTTAGAACGTGCACGTTCAGATGAGAAGAACCGAGCGCGCTGTTAGAACGTGCACGTTCAGATGAGAAGAACCGAGCGCGCTGTTAGAACGTGCACGTTCAGATGAGAAGAACCGAGCGCGCTGTTAGAACGTGCACGTTCAGATGAGAAGAAGCGAGCGCGCTGTTAGAACGTGCACGTTCAGATGAGAAGAACCGAGCGCGCTGTTAGAACGTGCACGTTCAGATGAGAAGAACCGAGCGCGCTGTTAGAACGTGCACGTTCAGATGAGAAGAACCGAGCGCGCTGTTAGAACGTGCACGTTCAGATGAGAAGAACCGAGCGCGCTGTTAGAACGTGCACGTTCAGATGAGAAGAACCGAGCGCGCTGTTAGAACGTGCACGTTCAGATGAGAAGAACCAGCGCGCTGTTAGAACGTGCACGTTCAGATGAGAAGAACCGAGCGCGCTGTTAGAACGTGCACGTTCAGATGAGAAGAACCGAGCGCGCTGTTAGAACGTGCACGTTCAGATGAGAAGAACCGAGCGCGCTGTTAGAACGTGCACGTTCAGATGAGAAGAACCAGCGCGCTGTTAGAACGTGCACGTTCAGATGAGAAGAACCGAGCGCGCTGTTAGAACGTGCACGTTCAGATGAGAAGAACCAGCGCGCTGTTAGAACGTGCACGTTCAGGGCCCTCCGGCCTTCGTCGGCTTCATTTCTCCTCCTTGACGAGACGTCACTTTGGTGTGAAAACATCTTCATCCTGAGAATCTGCGACTCTAACGAGCTCTAATGGCTCACACCTCATCTCAGATAAACAGTTAATTGAGGCCAGGTGAACTTTGTTATCAGCGACGCCGTCGACCAATCTCAAGTTAACGTGATAATTAGAACGGAGCTGTCTCCGATCCGATCTGGTTCCACAGAAGCCTGTGGCTGATGAGATCAGCTGGAGGTGCAGCCGTTCAGAAACCAGGAGAGTCTGCAGGTTTCCATGAGGGACCAACTCTCAGCTACTACCACACCAAACTTCAGCTACTACCACACCAAACTTCAGCTACTACCACACCAAACTTCAGCTCAGTCTCTGCAGCTCGGACTAAATTACACAACTTTCAATTATAAACAATCTTGTGTTTTCTAAGCAAAGTTGGCTGAGGCAGCCATTTTTTTACCTGTATTTCTACATGTTAGTCTCACTGAGTCACAATGACTCATTTACAAGAGAGACCTGATTTATGTTTATGTTTATTAAATTTGTTCTTTTTTTTTTTTTACAAAAGAAACAATACAAGACAATCCCATAAATGATAATGTACAAAATATAAAAAAAATGAAAGGTAGCAGAAAGAAGAATAAATCTTATTATATCTGCCCCTTTTTTCTAGCCTGGTTAAAACCAGACCCTGTCCTTCACTTCGCTTCAGACTAGGGTCTGGGACCTCTCCATTTTAAAACGATTCTTGCTGGAGGCGTTGGCCTCTGCTGAGGAACAAAACCATTGGATATTTTGAACAGGGAAAGCATTCTGCTCCCTCCCCTCAGAGCCATGTATGGCTGCTCCCCGTGCTCTGGTGAACTTGACAACTGCTCCGCCTCCTGCAGCTTTTCTCTTGCTGCCGGCTGCCGCGCTGCAAATTCTGTGTTTATATGTTAATAAAACTTTTTAATAAAATACAATAAAACCATGGATCGCTGGTCCAGCTCACCAGAAGACCAGAAAATCTGATGGGACTCGGGCAGCAACGTAAAACCCGAGTTTAATTCTCGTGACAACCTCAGCCATTTCCTTGTTCATTTCAGCGGAGGGAGAGAAGGAGGAGGGAGCGAGCGATCACTTGACTTTTGGCCCAAAAAACAAAAGAAAACTCCAGATAAGGGATTAAGAAGGGGAAATTAATAAATTTGTGTCACATATAAAACAGTCCTGCATCGCTTTGAATGAGAACATGCCGCTGCTCGCTGACTGCGCGCTGGCAGAGCCCTTTATAGGGCTCTACGCGCTGGGACAGGTGGGGGCGTGGGTTAGGGTCCAAAACTCCGTCCCTTCTGTCAGTGGCGCAAATACCCACTATGCAGGTTATGCAAGGCATAGGGGCGCTGCACTAAAGGGGGCGCCAAAACCGTCTCTAGAAAAAAAATGTTTTTCTAGCAGGCATTTTCTTTAACTGCATGAAATGATCAAAAATGGGAACAGCATTGATTAGGCGCCCCCCCCCCCTGCTCCCTCACCTCCCCTCCTCCTATCTCTTTGCTCCCTCTTCACACCCAGGTGGCTGTGAACACGCCCCTAAGAGAACACACAGGTGCGTTGTTTTTTATTTTTTTTATCTTGGACCACCACTCGTGCACTTGACTTTGGAGCGGTAGAAAAAAAAACTATCCGGGGCGCAAAACATAAAAAGGAAAAGGGAGAAGGATAAAGATGTTGGCAGGATGAAAAAAAGCCTTTCAGTGTGGTTGAAAGATAGTAGGCAAGTACCGTCAGTGTATTAGCAGGACAGGAGGGTTGTAAATATTCAGGTTAGCTAAAGCTAGCCTAATAGGAATCGTCCCATATTTGGCTGTTAAATGTTGCCTCCCCTACTGACACAATTTGTTTAATATTTTTATGAATATTTGATACATGTCACACACACATCCACACACTAAGTGTAAGAATTACCTACATAAAACTCAGGAAATATTAACACAGGAAAGCTAAACTGTTGTGGTGGCAGTTCCCAGCTATGTTCCAACACTTAGCCCTCAGCGCTGCAATTTATTCACTCATATGTACATTTATTATTATTGATTATTTAATTAAAGATTAGTTGTACAAGTTTATGTGTGCATCAGACAACTTAGTCCTCAGTGTCACTATAGCCCTGAGACTCAAAAAGGTTGGTGACCCATGTTACCAACCTTTTTGGCAGAGGGACACTTGAGTTTAAATGTCTTATTTAATATCACTACAGTGGTGTGTGTTGTGATGTATCTGGTAATCAGATCAGATGAAATGTCCAGTCAGTCAGTAACTGTTATCCAACAAGGAGATCATTTAAATTAAAGTTTCATTTCTATTGTGGTTTGACTGCTGTATTTTTAAACCCACTCAACACAAAATTAATGTCATTCGGCTGTGAGGATGGAGAGAAGGAAGAATCAGGACAGACTGGGGAAGGCAACAGGTTGGTCTAATGCAGGTGGAAGTGAGGGAACTGCTACTTAATCCCAAGCAATAATGTGTAAACATTATTTTTTTAAACTGTATTAAGATCTGTAATTTTTACAACTAATATATACCGGTAATGCTTTTTTGACCATATGACAGTACAGAATGCCACAGACAAAGGGTGAAGGAGACAGACACGAGGTCAGTGATAGAGGAGACAAGTGATGACATCAGGTAGGAATAATTACATTAGGGAGGCAACAAAAACCTATACTGTATACCATGATGGTTTGAATTTCTGATGACCATCTTTCATTGTCTTCTTTCACGGAAAGTAACAGTTTAAATGTCATAAATGTTAAAACTCTGACATGGACTGCAGGCTGTTAAGATTTCATATTTTCGCTACATAAAATGTTGAACACTGATTACCACTACTGTTATATATTTGTACTTTATTAAACTTCTTATTTGTTTATGATTGAAATGATCACCTAATAGAATACGTAACAAAAAAATATGTAATATTGCTACTGTATTTTCTAAGTGGAGGAAAGCTGTATGAGGCGGCAGGTAAAAAGGAGCGGGGGGGGGGCGCCGTTGATGTTTTCGCATCCACCTCAAAAATATGTAGTTGCGCCCCTGGTCTGGACCCTCACAATT